>VZRU01001964.1:40535-58041 GCA_013398155.1 Pedionomus torquatus
GAGCCCCCCCCTGCCCCGCCCCGGCCCGCCCTCACCCCCGGGCGCCCCCTCCCCAGCGGAGGCACAGGGGTGGGGGCAGCCCCGGGGCGGAGAGACGGGTCCCCTGAGGGCCGGGCGGAGGCGGCGGGAGGCGGCTTCGCCCCGGGAACGGTGTTTGAGAGAGCGGGGATGTCCACGGCAAACCCTGCGGCGTGGGCGGATTGAACCCCCAGTAGCGCGGCAGCGGGGACACCGGGGAACCCCCACCTCCGCACCGGCTCCCCTGGGGCTTGCCGTCTGTCCCCCAAATTTGCCATGTTTTTTAAAAGCAAGCCCCCTCACGTCGGGCCGTGGGGATGTCCTGACATCTCCGGTGGAGAGTAGTGAGGCTGAGTGGGAAGCTGGTGCTCAGGTTCCTCTAAAGACTCTATTTTCATAAGTGAAGCACAGCTGGTTGTTTTAACTCTGTGCTCTCTGTGTCTTCCGCTTCATGTCAATGCAAATATTATGTCAGGGGGTTATTTTCCAAGAGTGAGAGTGAGAGACAAAGCAATTGGCCAGGTGACAATGCAGGAGCAAAAGGACAGTGTCAGGGTCCTAACCCATCCAAACCTCTCTGTCTTTCCTAACCCAGCTCCCCAACTAGGTAAGGAGAAATCTGTTTCTATCCCATTTCAAATCGCAGATCTCAATCCTCATCCACAAGGTTGTTCATACCCATTATTTTCCTAATCTCCCGCTCTCTGTACATCTTCCTGATCCATCACTCCTCAGGTTTGACAGTTTGGGGAAGGGGGAACAAAAGGGTAGAGGGTGTTCCCTGTTTGGTCATGTCCTATTGTCTATCCACCAGCAGAAATGGAAACAGATCTTTAATTACTCCATTATTAAAAATCTTCCAAGCAGTTTTGCAGGAGAAGCCTTCCTACCACAATCTTCCTGGACAAATTTCAGCTGAGAAAAGGCAGTTTACTTAGGGTAAAGTATATCCTACTGCCATATTTTACAGCCCAGATAGTGGCATTTCACTGATATGTGGAATTTTTGTTATCCTGCTATGATTACAGAATATCAATATTATCGTAGCATCTATAGATCAGCTTTAGGTCAAGCCCAGGAGAGTCGGATACCATATAACTATAGGCATTGGCAGTGTCATGTGAAGAACAGGGTAACCTAAAGCACAAACTAAGTAGCTTCACAGAGGTGTTATGAGTCTTAAAGTTTTAAAGATGCATTATATATAATCTGCCAGTCTCTATTGATTTCAGCCTAAGAAATAGTACAGATAAATGTGCCTTTAAGGTAGTTTCTCTTTACTCTCTTACCTTGCAGCCAGACCAACACCTGGTTCTTTCAAAGCAAAATGGCTGGAGTTATCTTGTTACCCTTTTATACTCTTAAAACTATTTAGTTGTGTTCACACAACATCTGAGCAACAGCAGCTGCTCAGACCTCAATTGAGCAAAGTCTATATATAGCTCTTGGACAGAGAAACAAGACAAAGTTTGCTGAGGTGTCCAAGGACTTCTCTAAACAGTAAATGTCACTCCACAGTTAAGAGTATTTTGCTGTGTGACTGGAGAAATACACAGTCCACCGTAGGAGTAAATGACCACACCACACAAAACAAGGGATCCCATCAAGTCTGGTATGTCAACATTTTCTTTACTGTCTTTCTAGAAGTAGATATGTTGTAAGGAAAATTACTTTTAAATGATCCCATTCATTTCCTCTCTGGCCTGCTGCTGAATGTAGAAAATAAGGTAGAATCTGATAGTAAATTTCACAGAGACTCTGCCAGCAGTCTGTCTTCTGAATCTTCCTGTCCCTCCTATCCCTTTCTTAGCCAAATCTGATGGGAAAATAATAAAAAAAAAAAAAAAACCCAAAACAAAACAAAAAACACCAAAAAGACAAAAACAAACAAAAAAACCCCCCAAACACCAGAAAACCCCATCTTTTTTCTTTTTCTGCCTCTCCTGAAAGAAATCTCAGCCCTCTTCTTGTCTAACTCTTACTCTTTCCCCACTGCAGAAGTTTGTATCACAGCATCAAAGAGCCACACCATGTAGACTGAGCCCTCCTCTGCTCCCCTCTGGGGCTCCCTTGGTCACCCAGCCTCTGCTCTTCCTCTCTCCCTACCACAACTCTTCAGTGCAGAAATCTTCTCCACCACAGCTTTCTCACCCAAACCTCCTTTTGCCCTCCCACTCCCTCTGAGATGAAAGTCTTTTCCTTCCCTCTGCTGTGGTGGCTGCTCTTCATCTCCCTTTGTAGATGCTTGTTCAATTGGCCACAGTAAAATGCTCTGCTCATATGATTAAAAGGGATTGAGTAGATACTTTGTTTGATAGATTTTTCTACTTGAGATGATGCTGTGAAGACACCTCGGGATACTTTTTGAGTGAAAAAGTATTTTAAAAGTAATTTTCCTGTGGACATTTGCTCCTGGGCACAAAAGTACCATGTCAGGAAGTACAAGCTGCCAGAAAGAGGACCAATATTTTTAAGTATGTAAGTCCTCTTAATTAAAAAAAAAAAAAAAAAAAAACCAACCCCNAAAAAAAAAAACACCAACCACCCAAACACACACACAAAATAATAAACCAAACCCCAACCAAAAAGAAAAAAAAAGAACCACACACAAAAAAATTCCCAAACACCAAACCTTCAAGCATTAATATCTGTACTTTCAATATAATATGTTATTGCCCCAAAAGTTCATTGTGATGCTTCACTGGTCATTGCAATCCCTTTAGCTAAACACTGTGTGGAAAATATATATGCCCTTCATCTGCTTTTCTGGAGAGTCAAGAGGTTTAGCTCAGCTTCTCAGCACTCAGAGCCAACCTTGCAGAATTTGCACTGAAGTGACTGAGACATAATCACATATTCTGTTTCCCTTTCTCCTCTGGAAAAAAAAGGTGTTTCTGTTAGCCAAGGAGCTAAAGAGATGTGAGTATAAGAGCATGATAACACTGCAGAGGTGGCTAAGTAAAAGCTCAGATTGGTACAAGTAATTAAGCACTTAACTTCCACAAAGTTCCAAGGAAACAAAGCACCTCTATACCCTTATGAATTCCACCACAAACATCTAAATCACTTCTGAAAAGTCTAACAGGAGCTTCTACGTCAAATAAGCAATGTTGTGCTCAGGAAGCCTAAAACAAACTTCGTTAAAGGATCAAGATTGAACATTATGCTGTATTGAAGAGCTTCCCAAAGCTGCCATTAGCTCATTATGGCATTAGTCAGGGTTATTCGGGGATTGCTCCAACTCTCTCCTGACACATGGGACATAGAATTTCAACTTGTCTGGATGAACCACAGGGACCTGAAATGAGCTGCAGAGTGTTGGGAAGATTTACTGGGATAGTCACCCAAGCACTGAACATGCTTTAAGAAAAAAATCAGCATGGTACCTCTGTACCATGGCTAACAGGTCTCCAGTCTCTGACTTCTGAATCCTCAGGAGAACTATATTTAAGTAGGCTCTGCAATATAACCAAGATAAGTGAAAAGACTGTGGCTGATTAATTTGCTTTACCTTCCCTGGAAAACACTGAAGGCGTCACAAACTAGAAAGGACTGAAAAGCCAAGGTTTTAATCAACTGTGATGTTCTAAATGGAGAAAGGAACAGATTTTATACAGCCCTTATTTTTCTAAAGGCTGGAAAATCATTGCTTTGCCTTTGTCAGGGTTTGGGTCAGCTTCCAATGGCAAGTGCAGGCTTTCCCAGGTAGCCCACTGGCACTCATGGTCTCTTCATCCAACCTGTGTGGGTCCACTTTTCAGACGGAAACCAGCCTCCATGTGTCCCCATTGCTCTCTAATGAATAACACTTCAGGGCCTGTCTGGTGACCAGCAGCTCAGGACAAGGGCTACCACCAGGAGTATGAATGTAGTCTTGGTGTGACAACTGAAAACTGAACTGGAAAAATTAAATATGGAAAAGGTCTTGAAAATGTGCTGTATAGTGAAAAAAACAAGGAGCTTAGTTTGGTTTTACCAACAGAAAGATTAACAGGTGACTCAAACAGTCTATAAATACTCACACGGGAAATCAGCATTTCATAACAAATGCTCCTAAACCTCACAGCAAAGATATGGGAGCCAGGGAATAAACACTGCAAATTAATAAACTGAGGCTGAGAACAGACTGCCCGATTTAGCAAGGAAAGTAATCAACCACGAGTGCAACTTTCCCCATCCCCATTTGTAGATATAAATCAAGATNAAAAAAAAAAAAAAAAAAAAAAAAACAAAAAAAACCTGTTGAACAGAAAGGAATTCATTTAGGTCCTGTGGCCAGTTTGAGAGAGGAGAACAAAGATGTTCACCGGGACCCTTTCTATCTTTACAATCTCTGACGTCCTTGCCAAAGGTTTCCAAATGCCTTCCTATTACAGTCACCTCCCTGCTCTACCGTGTGTGTCCACGGCGATGGATCCCCTTCCCTGACAGCCAAAAACTGCCAGCAATGCTCCTATGTCGTGATGTGCTGTCAACACAATCATCATGACTCAATGCGAACGGCGTTAACTGAACTTAATAGCAAAACAAATATCAGGAAGATGGACTGGCATGGACTGGCTTATTTCTTTCCTTATTCAAGTCATTCATCAAAACCCTCACCATTTTCTTGCTTATCAGAGGTCACCATCAAATTTCCAGCTGCCACTGAATTTCCAGGCACAACCAAGCACTGATGAATCCATGAGGCCTTTTTGCCACAGAAATTAAGCCTCATTTGCGAACTTTCCCCAATGTCATATTAATCATTTTGACTGTCCTGATTTTATCAGCAGAATCCAAATTTTTCTTCTTCCTGGTGAACATTTCTTTTAAAGTTCTTTTGTTGTGGAAACAAAAAAATACTTACACAATGAGGATGATCTATGATTGGATGACAAAATAAGCTTTTTTTTTAAATGCTCGTTATACATCTATTGGCGTCGGCTTGCTCATTGTGAGCTACAGGCTGCAATTACAGGGACTGGTTCTCTCTCCGATGCAGAGCACACAGTAGCCGTGTTTACATTGCTGCGAGAGAGGTCTCTGGAGCCAACAGCAATAGCAGAAAAGAAGCACATGACTTCTTTTTTTAAAAAAAGGAACAATGATAAATTTTAAAAAAAGCATGTACTTTTTGGCCAGCAGTTGACACTAACTCTGCAAGCAGCTGTGCCCCGTATGCTCCTCAGGGGTTAGTTATGGTCACCCTCTGCCTGGGGTCACCACGCATCCTGCCTGCTCCAAGAGCAGCGTGAATACACCCCGTCCTTACATACACCGGGTCAGCAGAGCAAGGGGGACCATCACCACCCAGCACTTTCTGGGGAGCAGCAGTGGGAACCAAAGTGTGGTCACCCAGGGCTGAATACAGACCCCTCTCTGCTGGTGGTTCCACTGTCTGGGACAGCTTTACTTCACAACAACAAAAAAAAAAATTGTAGCCAGGACAAAAATATCTGTGATGGCTGTGCATATCCCACATCCGTCCACCAGTCTGGTTTGCCACCCTGCCTCAAACACTGTGTCAGCGCAACTGGGGAGTGAAAAGGAAGGGAGGGAGCAGCCAGTGGCCAGGCTGTAGCAGGGACTGCTTATAACAGCTTTGGCAGAGGCAAGTGTGTGCAAGCACAGAAGGAAGTGCCAGAAGATGTCAAATTCATAGCTCCCACAGACCAAGTCTATGTTCTCTCTCCTTATGAGAAGGGAGGCTGGAAAGCCTGAACAAGAGGCACAAGGCACCCTCTGTAGATTTGCAGACAACACCAAATTAGGTGGTGATGGTTGCCATGCTGAGCACCTGAGCTTCAATCCAGCAGGACATTGGGGAAATTGAGGCCAACTACCTCATGAAGTGTAGCAGAGACATGTGAAGTAACGCACTGAGCTGGAATAACCCCAAGTACTAGTTCAGGCTGGGAACGGACTGGTTGAAGAGCAGCCATACTGAGAAGGACCCAAGGGTTTTCTTGCAAGCAGCTTACATAGGAGATAGCAGATCCCCCTCACCACAAATGAGGCAACCCACTCCTCATAAGGAGCTCTCACAGGACAACAAGGGAAATTATCATCCCTTCTGCTTGTTGCTGGTGAGACTATCTATTTGAGCTTCCTGTTCAAGGGGCAGTTGAATTAGCTGGATGGGATCCAGCAGGTGAACTGTTAAAACACTTGGGGCCTAGAGCGCTTCTTCTGTGATGAGATCTTGAGGGCATCACACTTGCTGAGTTTGATGATGATGAAGTTAAGGCTGGATGTAACAGCAGCCCACAAGCTATGCAAAGGCAGGTAAAAAGACAATGGAGTCAAACCCTTCTCAGTAGCAGCAGTGATCGAGGCAATGGCCACAACCTGTGGCTTGAGGGTTAGATTGAACAGTAGGAAAAACTTCTTCACCAGAGGACTGGAACAGGTTACAGGTTAACATACAGGCTATGCCATCTCCATCCTTGGAGGTATTCAAGAATCAAGTAGACAGAGCCATGGTTGACTCAATTCAATGTAGGCTCCAGCTGTTTTGGGTTGGAGGTTAGATTAGAGACATCCAGAGGTCCCTTCCCACCAATGTGTCAACAAGTCTGGCTGCAATGGATACTGATACTATGGTCCTGACACAGGTTTTACTGTGCCCCACACTCTCACTTCTGGTCAATGCAATGTCCAGATCTCCATACAGGTAATGCCCAAGCACACATGGGATGTCCACAGCTTCCCAGCTCCTGAAGAGACTCATGGTAAAAGGCCTACATGCTGCTCTACTGCTGAGACCTGCTGCCCTGTTGAGACCTCTAAGCAAAAAACATCTAAAAAGTAGTTATATTTAACTTGGGAGTAATGGCATTATTATAATTTGGATCTGGCAAAGCAACAGTGACAAGCAGATGCATCCTCTCCAATACAAACTCCTCAAAATATGAAATGATTCCAGGATAATAATTAGACACAGTTGAGCATGTAGAAAGATCTGAAATGCTCCACCCCAGGGCAATTTATCCGTTGCAGGTCAATACGAAGCATGAAGTACATTTAGAGCATTTCATCTCCCCTTAACCATGTTAGAGACAGTTTAATTTCCTTGAAAGAAAAACATTTTAAGACCCTCCATGTACTCAATGCCTTTCAGTAGCCCCTCAGAGAACTCTTTGTACCTTAGCAGAATCACAATTTACTCACAAGGTCACAAGACCACTAGTCCATCACAAATACTATGATGTGTAAAAACTCAAAATGTAAGAAAGCTATGAGTAGTATTATTATAACATTTGGTCTCTACTTCAAAGTACTCCTCCATCAAATGAGGTTTTTTTCTTATAGAAATGCTCTAATTAGATGATTCACACAATTAATTCATAACCAAGAAGAAGACAAACTGGAAAAGGGAGTGTGGTTTTCTTGTATTAGCTACATATAGTCTGACTAACTATTCCCAACTGGAATATCCATACATAAAAGCAATTTTGTAATGACAATAATTTGTACAATTATTCTAATAACATGTAATTCTCTTAATTTTTATAAACTCAGTTTAAGACTCCTGTATTGTGTTTGCACATCAGTTCCTAATGAAGCCTCCCAAGTCCACTCCAAGGTAAAGTAAGGTGAGGTGAGTTAGGGACTCATTTCTACTGACTAGTTACAAATGCATTTATTTCCTCAAAATTCCTTTCTCCCCTTCAATATCACAGATTTCCTGCTTGAACAAGGTGCCACCTCTCATCTCTGTGAGTCCTGGGGGGCAAGTTATTCCATTTCTATTAACTTCATATGATGACACGCAGTGTGGATGCACCCTGCGCCTGCAAATATCCTACCAGCATTAAGTAAGCAAGCAGTCTTACCTTCCAGGTGAGAACACTAAAGGGCAAACTGACTTCTCACCACTGAGACAGTGACAGATCTGTGGGTAAATCCCAGGATCATGAATCCCAGTCTATATAGCCTAACCCTCTGTGACAGCCGTACGGTTAGAGCAGGGAGAGGCCATCTCTTTCAAGGTGGGATATGCCATACCAGAGCCTGCAACTTCACCTTATTCGTATGCATACAGGGATAAACTGTATGGATAAGTGGAGTTACACAAATGTAAAAGCCGTGCAGGTGCAAAAAGCCTCAGACCCTTTATCTTTCCACAACAGCAGTGGGGTACACTGACTTGTCTTTGCAATGACCTCAGTGAGATCAATAGAAATGTGACAATTTTAGCGTATTCCCCCATTCAACCCAGGGCAGCTGTGCTTGCAGTGGTTTAAGACAAATTAGCACCAACTTCAAGTCTCTTGAATACACAAATCACCTGATGGCCAAGGTGCCCCCGTGGTGTTCATGAGGACTTCCTGTGAGCAGAATGGGACGGCAGTCTGAGGGCATGGACCATAATGAATATCCTCAGATAAGGTAATCCAAGTGACCAAAGCATAAAACTGCTACATCCTCACTCCCAAACCAAGGCTTGTTGGTTTGTTTTCATAGTGAAACAACTAACCTCACTGCAAAACCCTCCTGGGGACCGTTGCTTTAACTTTTCCCATGATGTAGTTAGAGAAGGTCAACAGCAGTTCAACAGTATTCAATATTGCTGGCTGTGTCATGGCAGAAACTACCTACTTCTTGTCTCCTTTAAGTTTGATTGCAGAGCAGTTGTTGAGAGACAACAGATGCTGAGGATATAATCAAAGCTCACTGTAGCAAGCAGAAACTGTTGTCTTCAGTAGAATTTTATCTCAGTCTAGAAGTACTCTCATATTTCATAGTAAAGACAAGCCTCAGACTTTCAGAGAAAGTTTTCCTTTGTTCTGCTTTAATCAGACAGTGTCTATTAACCAACACTTAGTTTCAGCTCAAGGAAAGAATGACAGAAATAATTATGTCCCGAGACAGACATCCTGTCAGTTTCTCCAAACCTATTAACCACCTCAGATGAACTCGCAATCAATTAACTGAAATTAAAAAGTTTGACACACAAATCACCTTCTTTACAACCCTCTGTATTCCCAAGACTAGAGTCAGGATGGCACAAAATCACTACTCAGCCTCTGCACATGTTCGTATAAATGCAGCATTACTCTGTCCATAAAGCACTTTTGCTGCTTCATCCCAGGACATGGGTTCCTCTGACATTGAAATGCAACATGGACTAGTTCCAGGCCACCCCTGACCAGGGAATAGAACAAACCACCCCTGACGTGTCTGTTTATAAGGCAGTTGCTAAATAACTGTATTATCGCAGAATAGCTCAATCAAGCCATGTGCTATAGATACAGGTTGCCCATGTAAAAGAGATTTGTCACCTTGAAGACAGGTTATAGTAGATGAATTAAAGATGTGAAAAATATGAACACTAGTGTGAAATAGGAGGATAAGGTCATTGCAGTTTTAGTTGCTTACAAGGCATAAGTCTGCCTTCATTATTTGCCCTAACGTAAACATCTGTTTAGGATAAGATTCACAGTGTCCTGAAGTCCCTGGTCCATGCCAGTGTGATCCCACTGTCTATAAACACTGGAGATGAATCAGATTAATCCTGCCAAACATCTGCTTCCATTTATCAAAACAAGGTTAAGAAACTTGATCGTAGTTTATAAACATCTCTTGGGAAGGGACTTTTCATAACAGAAGGGAGGCAGTAGCACTGAAAGGGAAGCTGACTTCCTCCAGAAGTGTCCGGCGCGTAACACCTGGTGCAGCAGCAGCAATCACCATGAGTAGGACATGAGACAGCACTGTTATTTTTATTATGAATAAATACACTAAACCCAAAGTGACATAATCTACTTGGTAGTGTCAAGCAGTCAGATTTATATCTAACCTTCATCACTGCTTTTCAGTAGTCTCCATATATTTGCATCACTTGGCAATTTGATTGGCATTATACACACCACCTGTGTGTTTTTTCTTCAAATACATAAAGGAAATGATTCTTGAATTCTTCTGCCTGCAGGTTTCTTGTTTAGACTTCTCTAATCTCAGCAGTAAGTAAAATTGCACAGTTTTACTCCAGCAAATCCAAGCATAAACTGCACTGAAGAATGTTCTGTATCGTTGGTGCCAGTGTTCAACACGACTTGGAATCCATGGGGAATTCCAGAAGAAAACCCATATTGTGATTTTATTTACAAAAGAGGAGGGATGGATTCCTTAAGTAGCTTGCTAACTGACCAAATCTAAGCAATCAAACAGTAAATAGGATGATGACATGGGGAGATCGGTGGAGGCCACGAGGGTGACACCCATTGTTATCCCAGCTCAGCAGCAGGGAATTGGGAGCAATCACAGACTGGCACCTTCTGGTTGAAAGAAATGTGCTTTTAGTAAAGGTAACTTCTTAGCCAGAACTCTCAGACCTAAATATTTATAATTTTACCAACATGCATCTCTCTTGTAGCACTTATAAAAATCTAAAATCTGAATAACTACACAGAAGATACAAAGATTCCCTGACTGATACACACCGAGGAAGACACATGAGAAAGGCCAGACCTCCTAGCTCAGAGGCAAAAAAAGGAAAAAGGTGTGTTTTAATACAACCAAACAGGGTCACAGGCCATGGATAGGAACAGAGAACATCAGCCTTGCTCACAAACCTGCTCACCTGTGGGTTAACGATGACAAGGCAAGACTCAAGAGGAGACATTGGAGGAGGGGAAGGGGATTTTATTTTAAAAACAAACCCACTTCCAGTCACACCCTCATACCCACATACTCACAACCAGAAAAAAAGCATCTGTCCATCATCTAGGCACCAGGACAGGTATGTCCAGGGTCTACTTGGGATCTCTCACAGTGACACGGAGCACAGGGAACACAGCTCTACAGTCCTCATCCTGGCTCCTTCCATTGTTAGTGATCACTCACTGCTTTGGGACATGCTTTTGAACCCTGGAAATGCCTGCACCTGCCTTCTTTTGTCTCTCCCTCCCACCTTACCTCTGTGGGTCATCAGGGCTGACTCACTGTCCTTCCTCTTCTCCCTGAGTGCTTCAAGACTCCAGTACCAACCTTTATCCTCCTGCTATCACCTCTTTGATGGTCTGAGGCTTTGTTTCAGCCTGGGTGTAGGTTGTCCTTTGCTGTAGGTCGGGCCTTGTTTGCCCAGTCCAGCCTGGAGTTGAATTGTTGCCATCCCAGCTCAGCCCAGCTTTGCATGGACAATGTGACCAGAGGTGTTCTTCTGCAGCATCACCTGTGGTGATTTAGATGGCAATAATTGCAGATGTAATCCTATGGCTTCTCTTAGATGGGAGGTCACACTACAGCAGACTTCAGCCGGTGACCCTGCAAGGGCCCAGATTTTTCCTAAAGTGCCTGTAGAAAATGTTTGCACCGAGCTGGCCAGCTGGCTATAGATCTGACTTTTTGAGGATTCGTATCTCCACTGGAAATTAAAAAAAAAAAAATAAAAAGGTTGAAAACTGTTGAACTAGATAATGCAAGAGCCTTCCAGTGGCCTTGAATATGCTATTCATTGAGGTCGGAAGCTGTTATGGAATTTTTCAATACATGATTTAATCTGGGCAGCCAAAGCTCCAGAAGCAGAGGGAGGAAACCCAGCGACTCTGGAGCCAGGGCCCCTCAGGCAAGGAAAGGGAACATTTTCAATGGCTTTTAGAGGACGCGTTGGCCAAGTCACACATGTTACAGCAGTTCACTGGCAGCATTGTAAAGCTAGAAAAGCAGTCAGGTGAGCTGCCTAAAAGGGCAAAAAGTACTCCCTACTCTGTAGTGTGCTCACACTTGGGCATTTGTGGGTTTTAACTGCCTCACAATCAGAAGGCAACCTCTTAAGCATAGGGTTTTAGTAGTCACCCCAGACAGTTAGCAGCACCTCCTCAGCAGGCAGAAACTTCCCGTGGCACTGACTTCTCAGTACCTGAGTTGTCCCACAGGGAGTTCTGGGGTGACACAGCCCTGCCCAGGCAGCAGCACTGTCTCCCCCTGCACCTCCATCCACTCACGGCAGGACATCCTGCACCTCTCTCCTCACCTGCACCAGCAGTCGCCAGGAGGCAACTGGCTCCCTCCGGGAACTGTTTTTGCTTCATGAGAAAAAAAAAAAAAAAAGATCTCTTTTTGGTTTTCAGTGTGTTTTGCAGCCATATCAGTCCCTGGATCTGAGTCCCAGTGTGGCTATGCAACTGGTGGTGCCAGCACAATAGAGGGAACAGAGAGAGAAGTCAAGGGAGGGCTGGGGATGGATCCTGCCCTCAGCCCACTGAGGTATGACTACCACCGAGGGTATAACATTGTCTCAAATGCAAAAAAAAACCAGTGACAAAACAGCTATTTGTGAACTGCTTCGATATCTATCTGCCTTGATAGCTTTCCTTCTCTCCTTGTGCCTGGAAACGTTTGCTGAAGCTTTCTGCAGACAGCCTCTTCTTTTCCATTCCAGAAAATCTGGAACTTTATTAATAAAGCAAACAAACCCATGAGCCCTAACCTTCACTGCTTTGTTTCATTCACACCCAGTGTCCCAGGAGAAAATAAAACAAAACGTTCATGGACTGGTTGCCGCAGGATGTGGGAGCAGCTCACAGCAGGAAGGGGTGGCCAGGAGCCGGGGAGCACCCAGGGGACACTGTGATTGTCCCTCCTCACCCTGCATTGTGCAACTCTTCCCAGGCCCTCTGATAAATGTATGTTGTGATAGCTCTTCAACAGTAATGTCCTCCAATCAAGGGAGTGACACTGTTGTGTCTCCACCAAAGAAGAGCCCTTTAAACTTTCTGTCCTTCATATGCCAGTAGCCTTTCAGTAATTGTCTTTGACTTTAGAGACTGATAGAGCCCAGGTATTTATGCTTCACACTCAAATACATCCAACTGTTTTTAAAGCAGATGGCATTGCCAGCCCGAGGAATATAATCTTATCCCAAGGCCTTGACAAATTCAGTGGCTCATGTGTCTTCCTCCTCCAAAAGCAACTCTTGGTCAAGGGCACCCAACACTAACCAACATTGATAAGAAGCCTTCATCCCCCACTGCTGCAAATGGCCCTACTCCTCAAAGTGGGTCAGGCCCTGTATTTTGTTAAATAAAAGATATCACAGCCTGGTGACAGGCGTCATACAGGCAGTGTTTGAGGGAGAGCTCCCTGTCCATCTCCAGGTACTCTCAGCTCCAAGGGATGATGGAGACCTCAGTTCAGGCTCCAAAGTCCATGTGCCAGCTTTAATCCCAAGGGCAGCAGCATCACTTCACACAAGCAGGGGCCATCAGTTGCACTATCCATCTTGGGGACAATTAACCTTGGTGAGCTGAGGGGAGGACAGCAAAGCTCCCTGAAAAAGGCACCTTCTGCAGCATCTCTGAGATGGGGTGAATCTGGGGCACAAGTGAGATTAGGAAAGAGATCCTAATACAAACAGATCTGAAGGGATGGTTAGATATCATTTAAACATGTTTTAAGAGTAGATGAAACCCATGTCTGAACATATGATTTATCTCCCTGCATATATGTAATAGCTGTGGGATCCTGGAAACGCAGGGAAACAGCAGCGACTTGTAACCTCTTTGATAACAGGGGCCTTGAAGGAAGATATCCTCCATGCCCCCAAAACACATCCCGGTGGTCATAAATGCTTTGCTAATTTTGGCTTTTTGAATGCAAGGTTTGAGTGGCCTTGTCCAGAACAAGACCCTGATAGGGCTCCATCCTGTGCCTCCATTTCCCCACTTGCACAGCCAGGGTAACTGGGCTGTCCCCACAGGAGTGCTAGGAAGATGGATTGGTTAATATTTGTTTAGTGCTCTGGAGATAGCACTATATAAGTCTAATTACATTTTATGCCCTCATGTGATAAGCATGTCATCTTGGATTAGAGAGGATTAGTTGTTAATGCCATTCCTGTACATACCGGTCCCCTCTACAGCTTTGATTTCTGCTGAGAAGGTTTTTCACTCTGGTTTCAAATCAGCAAGGACCTCCTTGTTATGTTAATCAAGGAAATCAAAGGGGTTTGGTGGCTGAGAGCAACACTTGATACTTGATGGATACCTGGAGATGTCTTCGGCCAAGCAGAGGTGTGTGTTCAGCGAACAGTGCTGCACACTCAGCATCCTTCTTGGTTCAGCATCCCTATACATTTAACAGGGCTGGGGGGAGCAGGTTGAGCGTGTCCCCTTCCTGCACACTGGGCTCCAAACACACCACTTAGTTATTCAGTACAAGCACTAAGTTAACGCTTAGCCCTCACCCAAAACACAGAGATTGACGAATGCCAAAGGAAACGGAGTGAGAAGCCACATGCTAATAACAATTGCAGGGCAAAATGCCACTGAGAGGACATCCCCACATCCCAGCAGCACCGCTCACAAAGGAGCGCTCTGATCTACAGCAACGTCCCAGAGCAAGTGAGAGGGGAATTTGGCTCCCACACTGTGTGGTGAGAGCCAAGTGACTCACAGGGATTTTGCTTTCCTAAACCTATTGCTGTGAAGTTTATGCCCTTAAATCTGCAGTGGCCTTGGCCACCCTCAGAGGGCTGCCTGGACAGCCAGACTGCTCCCACCTGATTGCAGAGCTACCAGGGATTGAGTTGAGATTGCTCCCAGGGATCCCTTTCCAGTTCTTCCACCTGCTCCGAGCCTTGGCTTGCCCCTGGCATGTGCTGAATGTCAGCTGCTGACTGGGAAGGAAAAGGGCTATCCTATCCCCACCTCCCATTTGCATGAGTTTGTCCCAGAGGAAGCCCCTAATCTGTCACTTATTGCTGACCACCCAGAACTAGCCAGGAGAAGGATCCAGATTCCTCTCAGCAGTAGGAGTGGAAGGATACTACCTCCTAGTGCTCAGCCCTCAGCTGCTGGGAGCAGCTTTGGCTCATCAGCATGATGAAGCTGCTCAGTGGAAAGGAAAAAAAACAGGGACTTCTCAAGCTGCACTAAACTTCCAGGGTCAGATCCCACCAGGCTCCTTCAGTGGGGACTGTCTGTAGCCAGGTATGAACCAGGGTGCTGCAACATGAAGTGGTGGAAACTGGTGGACAGGGGGCCCTGAACAACTGCAATGCTCTTGCAAACACCCCTAAAAGCGTGAAACTTCTATTCACCCAGGCTGCATGGCCAAGGAACCACATCAGCACAGGCTGGCAGGAGCGTTTACCAAAATCCTAGGAGGAGCTGGTCTTCTCTGCAGCTAAAACTGCAGCCTGAACTTGTTGCAGCAGCTGCATCAGTTCTCATCTGAGTGGAGATGCAGATCCCAGGGTAATGGAGACCCCATTGAAGCAGATGATGAAGATGCTGGAAGGTGTTTAGAGCATGCCAGAATCTCAACAGCAGTGGAGCTGGACATTGCCCTGGGTCCAGCCACAATTGAACAGCCTGCTCTGCGGTACAGTGTTCCTGGCAAGGACAGCCTGAAGCCTCAGACAACCCTTCATGGCAGGTCCTGACATTCCAGTCATGGGGTGGTTCTTCCATCCAATCCGACGGGAGCAGGTGGATACTTGCTGGCCACTGGAAATCAGCTGGGCACACAAAGGAAGCACAGACATGGCTTTCACAGTTTATTTCTCACTGGGAATAGGCAGCTGCAAGTCTAAGCCATGCAGGAAGGAGAAAAATGGGTATCCTTGCAGTTACACACTGGGAAGTCCATGTCTTCCAAGCAGGGCAGCCCATCATTCACTCGGAGTGTTTAGGAGAGGGGTTGCTCTGTATTGCTTACATTCAATAAGAAGTGAGACTAGTTTTTAATAGTCAAGTCTCTGAGCCTGCTGAGAGTTGAGCGGTGCTGGGCTGGTGCTGCTGCTCCAGGGCCAGCAGGATGCAAAACCTACCAGGACTTTCTGCCTACTCGAGTTAGCAATACAGGAAAAATAAATACCTTCATTTCTTTCTTATTGTTGGCCAGAAGAGCTGGCCTGTTACAAGACAGGGACTAAATTGCCACTGCTGCTGTCAGTCCGGGTTGGCGCTACCTGTCTCCCAGGGCAAGAGGAGTTGAGGCACAGGTTGGGGAATCCTTTTCAACTGCACCCAGCACAGCATCCTTAGCTCAGGCCAGAGCTGAAGCTGTCCAGGAGACTGAATTTTCATTCCTAAAAAAGTAAAAGAAGTTAAAATTCAAGATTTTGGTACCAAAAAAAAAAAAAAAAAAAAAAAAAAAAGGTTAGTCAGTGTCTGAAACAAGGTACATTCCCTGAAACAACAAGCACTAGGGGCAGCTGCAATGAAGGGTGCTGGGGGTCATGGGGCTGCAGATGCCACCAGAATGCCCCCGCTTGGTGCAGCCCATTCAGAGCCACAACGGAGCTGGTACCCTGGGAGCCATGATCATCACGCTCCTTCAACTGCGAAGACCAACCTCCCTCTCAGCAGCTACTCCAAATGCAGGCACGGATCCAAGCTGTCAGGGAAGCCATCATGATCCCATTAGCAATTTTATCAAACTCAACATTTTTTGGCAGAACATTTCCATTTCAATGAGTCAGCAGCCTTGGAAAGTGCCTGGAGGCAGCAGCAAAGCTTGAAGAGGGTACATGGAGAAAGGACCCTGGGACACACACTTGACCTGGTGGCACCAACATGCTGCTTAGAAGGAGGCACACAAGGAACTGCCCCATGTGTTGGCTGATTCCCCTCCAGTCTGTTCCTTGTCCATCAACAGAAAAGTTTGTCCAAGCTGAGTTTTCAGGTTAAGTGGAACAACATCCATCAGGTTGAGACAACAGAAGGATTCACCTCCTGGCTCATCCAGTCTTCAAGACTCACTTTCCTCTTTGTAAGTTCAATCAAATTTTCTCAAAATTAGGCCCGAAACAAGTCAACTTTATTATCCCAACTATTAATAAATTTTCTTCACATAAATTTTTCTTGCTATGCCCAAGACTTCTTGTCCCATCCATAGAGAAGAGATCATGCCCCATCTCTGCATTCCCCTCTCGCATATTTGAGGGCTGCTCTCATGTCTCCTCAGGCCTCTTCTGTATCCAGCCCAGGTCGAGCTTGCTGGGAGTCATCCTGTCATTGCTGATCTCTGGCCACCCTCCAACCTGCCCACATATTCCTTGTCCCAGCGTGTAGCTGTTCTTTCTTCACAGCCCTTGTCTGCAAATTCCCAGTGCCGCCTTCTAGCAGGTCCTCACGCCCTTCACAAGGATTTATAGCCTGGCTGTCGCTCAGCAGTGTTGGAGTTGTTAGTGTTGTCAGAGAGATGGAGGAGATAGGGCAGGGGATGCTGGCACTGGGGGAGCCGGCAGATGGGAGACTTGCCGGGAGCCCAAAAATGCTGCCAGCTCCCACTCCCTCTCCAGCCACTGGCCAGGCAGCTTGTAACACAGGGAGAAGAGATGGGTCTTCAATATCAGGTCACAGCACTTGGACCAGGGTTTCACCTGTCCCAAAATGGGATGGCTCTGATGTGGCTCAGGAGAGCCAAGGCAGGGTGCAAAACTGGTCTGGGGGACTCACTGCAGAGACCAGGGTCGTGCAGCCCCTTCTGGGGAGGGTTTTATTTCTCTCCCCTCTTTTTCTTTTCCTTTCCTTTTTTCTTTTTCTTTTTTTTTTTT
>VZRU01001964.1:58088-118812 GCA_013398155.1 Pedionomus torquatus
TTGGCTTTTAATCAGAAAGGGTTACAGGAAGACAGGCAGACAGCGAATCTCACCGGGCAGGACTTGGCTGCTCACATCCCTCTCCCAGCAGCATCCATGGGGCTGCAGAGACCTCCTTGCAGGAAAAAGCAGGAAAAAACTGGCAGGGAGTGGAAAGGAGCAGCAAGCAGATTAGAAACCCAGCTCCTATTTATAGACTGGCAGCCAAGAAACTGCCCCCGCGACAGGACTGTCTGTTTAACCCTTTCAGCCCCAAACACCAATTCATGAGGTGCTGAGCCAGCCCTGGTCCATGCCAGGGGGTGAGGGAGGGTTTCAGCCAAGGGGAAGCAGGAGACCCNAGGGGAAGCAGGAGACCCCACACCAGGCCACCCCATGGAGCAGAGTGGGCAGGAGATAGGTCCATGCACAATAGACCTTGCAGAGCCACTGCCCAGTAAGGAGGATGGAGATGGAAATGGGGTCACAGGTGTAAAGAAGTTGGGTCATGGGGATAGGGAAGAGAATAGCCCAATGTCCGGCTGCACAGCAGCCAGAGCAAGCCAAAATATTTCCTCCAATGGGGATATAGTGAACAGGTTTTAGGTGCAACTCCAATGTTTCCCACCTCTTTTGTGAACCCTGAGCTTTCGCAGACTTGAAGGCAACACGGGCCACCGCTTTGAGGACCACTGCATACCCATTACCCACGAGTGGCTGCTGATGCTCATGGAGGGCTGCTTCCTGAAGCTCTCCTTTGACTGCTGCTCTTCCTGCTGTCACTTAGGGCTGCCTTTATGCCATACAGAGTCGTTAAATACAGAAATTGGGTATTGCAGTTTGCTCAACCTCCTGCTTTCCCAGGTCTAGATTTCACCAAAAGCGGTGGTAAGCATAGACACATCTGGGAGGGTGAGCTTCATTATGAAAGAACCAAACCCCAGCGTTGGCCCTTGGGGCACCCCAAACCAAATAAAAGAGTTCCTTAGCTTTGCCATGCTGTGCTAGACTTCAGTATAACCCAGTTTATCTGCAGAAGAGAAAGGGCTGCAGCACTGAAAGAGGGTCGATTTAGATTGGACATAAGAAGAAAATATTTTATGATGAGAGTGGGAAGGCACGGGAGCAGGTTGCCCAGAGGGGTTGTGGGTGCCCCCTCATTAGAATTGGTCAAAGTCAGGATGGATGAGGCTTTGAGCAACCTGATCTAGTGAAGTGTCCCTGCCCAGGGCAGGTGGGATGGACTAGATGATCTGTAACCACCCCTTCCGACCCAAACCATTCTGTGAAAAAAGGTGTCCTATCTGCTTAGCTGAGAGTTGGGGTTTGGGACCTGGCCAGCAACCACTGCCCACAGTGGTGATCTCCGAGTGTGAAGCTGCTGTGTGCTGGCCACACGTGGGCTGTCCTGCACCACCAGCAACGCAGCTCCTGCACCAGCAGCAGCACACAGGCAGTGGGGAGTCTTTTTCACTCCGTTTCACCTCCTGCAGGTCCAGCAGCTGAGCAACTCCCCCAGGCTGGCTGGTCCAGAGCCACCTCTGCTCCCTGCATGGGGAGGGTTGCACAAACGTAGGGGCAAGCGTGGGCAGGTTCTGTTGCGATTCTCCATCATTTAAGAACCAAACCTTGTTCCCCAGCAAGCCCTCTCAGCTATAGGCCTCAGCTGTTTGCTGTCTCTGCACAGAGTTTCCAGCTGTTCTCCCACCTGCTTGTGTCAACAGCTATTTTTACAAGATTGCTTTTCTTTACTTCTTAATTGATCTAAATCCTTTCCCTTAGTTTTCTTGTTAAAGGTGGATTTAAAGAGAAGGAGTTCATTATCTTGCCCATTTTTGAGTCATTATGAATTGCATCCCTCTCCTCGTTAATTACTCATTACCCCTCGCTCTGGAAGGCTGCTTTGTCCCTGATGTGTTTGTGAGCAGCTTCCCTGGCACCCTGTAATCCCTGTGTTAGCTCGGTCTGGTTTACGCTGCCTTCTCTTTCCTCTCCGCTGCCCACTCAGCTGCTCCCCATCTCCTTCATTCCCAGAAGAGCTCTTGCCTTCCCATTGCACCTGAGTGGCTGGCTCCTGCTGAGCCCTCCTGCAGCCACCCAGCCCGAGCTCCCTCCATGAGTTGAAGCCCCACGAGCATCTTCCCCATGTGTTGTCCCTGCCCCAAGGAACAAGCGCCCACCCCTGCTGAGCCACGTGCCAGGCAACAAGGAGAGCTGCTAGCTCCTACTTAATGGTTTGGCACTGGAGTTTGGATATAAATAGCCCTTTTTTGGAAAGCAAAGGCTTTTATGGGGACTGTTTCAGGATTTGCCAAGTTATGACAAAGCAGCATGGAGAGCGGAGTGACATTGTGTAAGGGCCTTGGGTTTAACGGGCCAACATTTCCCGAGCCTTTGGCTGCAGTCAGATCCCCAGGGAGAACCTGAAACGTGTCAGCATCTCCTGTGCTCCAGCCGCAGCAGTCCAGGAGAGCACAGCAGCTGCAACAGTGGAACCGTCCTCCCATACACATGTAAGTGCTGCCCCAGCAGGGGAGAGCTATGCACTCAGATAATGACCCTGCTACCAAAACAAACTTCTTCAGCCCATTTTACACACACACACACTAGCTATAATCTCGTATCACCCACAAATGGATCTGACTGCGGATCACAATGAGTGGTGATCTTTCTCTACACCTAAGCAAACACACAACCACCCAGCCCCTGCTGGCAAGAGACCTCCTCCATCCCAGCCTGATGCTCAGGTTGACTTCCATGCCTGTGTTGCCCCGGCAGTTTCCCAAAAGCCTTGCATGACATTTTTTTTTTCCCCCATCACAGTGGGGGATGGAAATTTATGGTCTGGCCTCTCCTCCCCGAGGTCAGTATTGCATGCAGTTCTGTGCTACGCCTCCTCCCAGCAGGCTCCTGCCGGGGCTGGGGCACACTTGCCCAGGGAAGGCCCTTTCTGGGCTCCACAGAGGTGTATAAAAAGGCAAAGCAAGAAAAATGTGTAGGGTTGGGTAAAGGGAGGAGAGGGGTGTGCGATATTTGCTCGGGGAGGGTAAACGGGAGTTGCACAAGCAAGTAATTTGGTTGCACAATCAGAAGCTGTGGAATTATTTAACTTAACAAGTTACCACTGATCAACTGAGCTGCACTTTCTCAGGGGTTTTAAGCCAAAACGTCTTATTCTTTAACTGGAGCTAATTAAGATAAGGCACCTGGTCCAGGAGTGCAACTCTGCTGACACAAACTTAGCACATCCCTCGGTGGGAGGGAAGGGGTCACAAAATCATTTGAGATTGGGGAAGGCAAAGTACTGGGCTTGCAACGAAGAAATCAGCAGCAGTTCAGACCCTCCAAGACCGGGAACGAATTGCAAATGGGCTGCAAGTGCTTAGAGCAAGCCTTGCTGCCAGCAATCTGCTAACTACCTTTAATTGCTGGCAGCAACTCTGGTCCTCCACCAGAGGGGAGAGCCCAGCAAAACCATCTAAGCCAGCAATTACAGCCATTCCTCATTCTCTATCTGTGAAGCAATCATGTGGCTTAGGACAACAGGGGACTTCGTGACAAAGGAGCTACAAGGGACAGATACTTTGAGGTGGTTCAATAAACAAACAATCCCCTTGTCAACACTCTGCAGTCTCAGCCATAAAGGACACGCCAAAATCCAGTACAAGAAGGAGCCAGGAGACTGAGCAAGAGGATTATTTTCTTCTGCTCCTGTATTTCATTTGCAGTAACGGGTTGAGGATGCTCCTGTCGAGCCTTTCACTTGCTACGGTTGCATCCCACGAGACAGCTGCCTTCTGCCACCCTGCTCCTGCAGCAAAGAGGGATGGCCTGTGCTGCTATCCCTGGAGATGCAAGCCTGGGCACTGAGGCCCGTATCTGTGTAACTTCCAAAGAGATGAGTAGAAGATCAGTCTGGGGCACCAAGTACCTGGAAAGACAAGCCATTACTGGGAGAAGACAACTTCTCTGAGAGGAGCTCTGCGCATCTGGCAATGGTTGGTGATGAGCCAGCAGCTGCAACTCCATCTTGGCCACCACCTTTGTAATTTGAGCAAGAGCACAAGGGTTTGGTAAAACCCAGTCACAAAGTACAGGGAGGTACTCTCTGGGGATAAGAGCAGGGAAAAGCCCAGCCTCCTCTGGACCAGCCCTTGCTGTCTGAAGTTCCGAAGGTAAAGGAGACCTCAAGCCATGCAGACAGTCCTCTGTGTGAGTCTTGCATAAACTGCCAGAATGATCTATTTCTGCATCTGTGGAATGTCCCCCTCCTTGGCCCCCACAAAGAGTTTTGCAAGGATTGACCATTTTAAACAGGTGTCAGTGAAATCCATCTCCCCACCTCAGGTTGTCCAATACCACCACATTTGCAATACCTCAGACTTCTGAGCTTTTCCAAATCTTTCAGGGCCATAAAGGCTAGGCCATTAGGCCAGCACCTGGAGTTCTCCAAGGCACTGAGGAGACAGTGCTCTACTCATTCTCTCTTCTATCACCACAGGTACCTGGCACTGCTCAAGAAAAAACAGGTTGGAAATGCGCTGGGAAGAAGCCAGGGTCACCAGGCAAGGGTGGACCTTCCCTCGTACTGCTCTGGTATGCAGCAGAGCCAAACCACCACAGGGATGAGATGGTCCATTTGCAGCAGGGAAAGCTATCACTGCTCCTCACTCCCAGGCTGGGCCTCCAAATCTTGGTGCAGAAGGGTGCTGGCAGGAGAGACGAGTTTAAACACCAGTACCTTTCCCAGCACGGTCATTAGAACCACTGCGTCCCAAATGCTGGTGCTCGCACACTGCAACACTCTCCATGTGCTCCTCTGACTGGGAATATTCACACCAAAAGCCTCCCATAGGAACTGTCAATCTCCCATGCCCTCCTGACACTCTTGCACCCACCACAAGGTATATGCGAGGACCTTTTACACTGATGCTAAAGGAACAGCATCAAAGTGTCACACCTTGGGGGATCTTTGCCTAGTGCAGAGCCCAGCTTCACTACAGGTGGTGGAACTATTATTCCCCCAGGATAACACAGAGGCACTCGGAGTGCTTTTAACAGGAAGCATTCGAGCTCCCCAGCACCTTCAAATTCAAGTTGTCTTTTAGTACCAGGAACAGAGACCCATGCAGTTCCCAGCACTCCTTCCCCTCCCCAAACACTTCATCACCCAAATTTGTACTGCCACGTATTTTAAAACCTCTGCAGTTCTCTTCGTGAGCCTCACTACATGGACATCTGTCGAAGTCCTTGCTCCTTAAGTTACATGACTTGGCATGAGAATATCCGCTTCCAAAGAGCACGTGGCTCTCCAGTTTGTGCCATCATGAATATTCCCTTAAATCATGACTTTTCAAAAGCTGACAGCAGAAGACCAGCACCCCATAAGATCAGCTGCCCACTGGCCTCACTGCCACTCACAGACTGGTACCTGTAGGAAACAGCCAGCCCACCATGTACCCTCTAATTAATACATGAAAACACAGCAGCCAGGGCAGGAATAAGAGCAAATCCTTTACAAGCAACGGCTGCCAGAGTGAGGAGCCGTATTGGGAAATGACTGCACTTTAATATATTTCTCCCTCCAAAAGAAACCCAACTTTCACTTACTCTAGGGCAAACTCAAAAGGTTTTATTATTTTTTTTTTTAGCAAATTCTATCACGTAAATGTTAACAAAAACATCTGTACAATTGCCATGATACACTCAAAAGTGAAACAAATAAGATATAAATACAGATATGGATGTAACATGACAAAAGCGGAAAAAATAGAAAAAAATACATGCGCATGAACACGGTGCCAACAAAGTCATTTCTCGTGGCTGGCATTTTTCAGAGCAGTTTTCACTTCCCATTTAAAACATTGTTAGCAACGTCCTGCTGTAAACTACAAAGGTCTATTTTTCTGTCCCTTAATATGTAATATTATGCTTGATAAATAAAGGGGTGGGGAGAAAAGGTTTTTTGATGACAAAGATGCGAGTTACATTACTTATACAGGGTATTGTTAAGCTAGTAATAAGCAATAAAAAAAGACAGTCTCGTATTGTATTGTAATCCAGGCAAGCACACATAGTGTACCTTAAGAAAGCCACATGCCTCGATATTTCTGCACTACATGAGAACTACAGTATGTAGACCTGTGGGGCGGATGGATCCAGTATTTGCCCATGCCCACGGAGCACTGGTGCAGCCAATGGCAGAAAAAACATCCACATCTGAGATTTCGGCAACCTTGCAGCCAGGAGCCGCTGTCTGTTGAAAGCTTTCTCCCATTCAGACTTTTAAAGCATGGTGGGCAAAGAAAATACACTGTTTTCTTTTTTTTTTTTTTTTTTTTTTTAATTTTTTTGAAAGGTACGAAAAATTGAAGCCCTGCATAATGGGCAGCAAGAAAACAAACAAAAAAAGGCAGCTGCAGTAGGTGGCTACTGCTGGGAGAACATGAACACAAGCTTCACCGGTGCGGTGAGGCACTGCCAGCATGCAGATCTTTCTCTGCAAGCGTGTGTGGACACTGGGATTTGTAGCCAGAGAGACCTTTATGCTTGCTGAAGAGAAACCAAGATGATTGTACAGCTTGTTGAAGTCAGAACACTGGAGATCAGAGAGGTGACATTCAGAGCTAGCCCTTTGAGTACTTCAAAGGAAACACACGCACACCAAAAAAAAGAGAAAAAAAAGAAAAAAAGTGGGGTCATGTTCAACATACTAAACACCCTTACTATGTACATTATACGCAATGATTTATAAATACCTAAGCAGAATGCTCCCTACTGTATACAGGTATAACATACTTCTAGAGTACTCAAAGGATGAACAGTCCTTGACTGACTCACATAACAAAATTAAGTAGCACATTAATGAGCATCTGTTGACAAACAGAACCAAATCTGATTCAGAAAGTAAGGCCTGGTTCTACCATTTGCAGCTCCAAGTGTGCCAATAGTATTGGAAAACGCAGGCTGGCGGCTGGAGCCGCAGCAGGTCGTGCGTGTCTTTTGAAGGACGAGCTGTTAACTCCGAGTGTAGTGTCAAGCACACGCACGAGGGTCAGTTCAGGGACGTTACAGTGCGTTCACTCTCAGTGCATACTAACAGGATTTTATAAAATATATAAAATCATTTGAAAAGGAATTCAACTCCTGGAGACTTGCTACAGTGTGCCATTCAAGAAAAAAAAAAAACAAAAACAACAAACAGCCAACAGTGATGGACCAAGCTCCATCACAGCTGGGAGGGACTAATTGCCATCTGGTCAGCTGTGCTGACCTTCTCAACCCCAGAACTGGAACAGAAGATGATGAACTGAGATGGGGAGAAAGAGAAAAATAAATACTAAGTGGTTAGAGTACAAATTAAAAAAAAAAAAAGAAAAACAAAACTAAAACAAAAAAACCCACACCAACATAAAAAAAAGAACAAAAACCAAACAGCACAAACAAACAACAACAACAAAAAAAAAAACCAAACAAAAACAAAAAACCCAAACCTGCTACTAAAAATTCAGACAAGACAGCTAAGTGCTGCCAACAATTCCGCTGAATATTTCCTCAAACGGGAAAATAAATTCATGTTAAACTAAATTTGTGTAACTCAAAAAATTAAAAAAAGAATATTCTAACAAGCATACTGAAAGATGTTGAAAAGAAATGGTCCACAGAAAGGGAGATGCCACCATGGAGCAGTCTATCATCCTCCTCCCAAGGATGGTTTTTCTCAGCCTGCAGAAAGACCCTGGGAGAATCCCATCCACCAGGATCACATGGTTTCTCCTGCCATAGCAAGAGGGAAAGGTGAGGGAACTAGCCCTGCAGGCAGTAAAAGCCTGGACACATCCTGAGAAACTCAGGAACAAGTAATCTCCACTCTCAAGGCGGCAGGGAAAGGAACTGACAGGCTTTGCACAGTCCCCACCAGCCCCAGCCCTTCCTGAGCTGGGGACACGGAGGGGACCTGGCACCAAGCATCACCTCCCAACATAGCTCCTCGGGGCTGGGGCTGAGACACATAGGGAGGAACTGATGGAAAAGGAGGACATCAAGGCTTTCTCCTCCCCATTGCACTCCCCTACCATGGTACTGGAAATTCTCATGTTCTCAGTATGCTACCAAGGTGTCCCCAAAGGGGAAACAGAGCAAGCTGGAGACACCAAGGCACCGAGAGCAGCCAGGGAACACACATCCATCACCACAGCTACAGCCATAAGCTGCAGGTCCACCATCGTCTTGCATCACTGGCACTGGGGAGAAAAAGCCAGTCTTGATTCATTGCAGGTTTGGGGTGGGCATGCTTGACAGCCAGGATCCAGCCCAGGGCCAAACACAGCACC
Organism: Pedionomus torquatus; assembly: GCA_013398155.1. Lineage (NCBI taxonomy): Eukaryota > Metazoa > Chordata > Aves > Charadriiformes > Pedionomidae > Pedionomus > Pedionomus torquatus. The sequence continues at coordinate 66,401 of VZRU01001964.1, forward strand.
AGCATCCTCCTGCTTCCCCCTGCTTACAGGCAGAGGGAGCTCACCCTTAGCAAACAGAAGGGTCTCCCATTAGGGAAGGGTGGTTTTGTGGGGTATCTGATGCTGGTGGTTTGGCTGCGACCTGGTCTGTGGTGTCAGGCTGCAAAAGGATTCGCCCCACTGCAGCCTCACCCAGAGCACCCTGCTGACAGCAGTGCCCAGCAGAAGCCCTCTGCACCCCTCCAAAATGCAGAACACCCAGGAGGGCTGTGCATGGGGCTGGCTGGGAAGGAGGAGGTTTCTGCGGGCAGCTACCAGCACACTGCAGGCTCTTCAGGCACAGGAGAGATGTAGCAGGCAACCAGCACTGTCCCACTGGCTCCGCAGGTGCTTCCATGTTTTTTTTTCGTCAGTTTCAGATGCCCTTTCTGTCCTCTGGGATGAACATTTTGCCCAAAGTACAAAGGAGTTGGGGGTACAAAGCCATTCCCCAGTCAACACCAGTGGGTTGGATCAGAGCAGCCCTTTGATGCTACAAGACTTCAAGAAAAATTCAGGCAGCCTCACAGAGCCGTGCTGAGACACAGCCCTGCCAGCTCCCACTGCCCACCCACAGACGTGCTCAGAGCCCAATCCAACACCCACCCACCTAAATCCAGTGTCCCATCACAGACACCGGGTCTCAGAATTAGGTCTCAGGTTCCCTTTGGGGAATAACAAATAGCTCGGGGAGTCTTTTGAGCATATGAAAGAGCTGAATGGGTTGGGAGGGGAGAAATATTTACACAGTCAATGAAAGGAGCAACAGCTCAGCTGTTTCGCACAGCACAGCTGGCTGGAAAGTAGTTATAGAGAAATCAGCCCAGAGGTCTGTGAGAAGAACTATGTACAAAAATTCAGATGTTCAAGAACCTACTTTTTCATTACTCACTTGGTATCTCCCAGAATTAAAGCATCTGAGGCTGGAATCAGCCACATTGCCCAAGATCTCCTCACCGAGAGCCTTGCACGTTAGGCAAGCTGCAACAGGGAGTACAGAACAGGACCACAAGACTTGTACGAAGAGGAGAACCCAGCCAGAATGGCTGCAGCCACAGGGAGAGAGCAGGTAATAGAACACAGAAACCAGAACTGGGTATGAACGAAACCAACAAGATTTGTTTGACCTTAACATGTGTCCAGGTTCTCGGACTCAGTTTTGGAATGCTAACCTAAACATATTTTCGAGATTTCAGCAGGCTATACAAATATGTTTAAGTATGGCTTTCTGTTGTTCACTTTTAATGAAGACTGCAACACAGACCTTGCTTCCTTTACATTCAATACCAGTAAGATTCTACATAAAAGCTTTTAAGGGACTAAAATACTGATTGCAATAAATATCTGCATGGCCTCCTTGAACTGATGGAGTGCGCCAGTGAAGAATAGCAGAAAGGTCTCTGAGAGGCACCGTTGATTGCTTCTAAGTCTACACATATGTCCACATATCTCCATTAACTGTGCGTTGAAACATCTGAAGAGGAACTGCTGTTGCTGTTGGTGGTCTGGGCCCTCTTTATGTACAAGTTTAATAGCTTCATCTGAAAGAAACAAACAAACATCAGGAAAAGATGCCAGGAAAAACAGGCTGACAAAAGTCAACTGCAACTCTTGAAACTCGCATTCTGCAGTGAACTCCAGTGAGCTGACACTGGGCTCTCTGGAGGAAAAGCAGAGGCAAAGCTGAGCCTGTTTCAGAATGGACAGAAAGAGGAGGGTACGCTTAGTCCCACTGGAGTTACAGAAAGGTTTAATGGGATTTAGAAAAATGTCTTGCATTACACTTCAGCCCCTGTCAGTTCACAGATCTCAGTCCTGGAGCCTGACGTGGGCAAGCAGGATTCCCATGGAAGTCAGTGGGGCTGCAGCCACACCAGTGATCTGAGAGCCACAGCCCCTCCTTGGAAACACCCTGAACTCTTCTGCTTTATAAAAACGTTCCTTTTCAATGACATTTAAATATATTCCCTAACTTGGTACACCTACTGAAATTGCAGCTGTTATGACTATATACTTCCTTTGCATGGGTTTGCTTTGCTTTTCTGTCTCACCACCTTAGCTCCAGATCTAGCAATGACTCATGCACATGTTCAACTTTAAACATGCAGGCAGCCTGCGTAAACCCAGAAGGATTACTCACATGTTTATAGTTAATTATGTGGAGGAGTACATCCGTGGCACCTAAGATATTTGGATAATAAAGTCTCTACAATATTTTATAGAGGGATTTCCTAACTACCTGAATATAATGAGGCAAACCTCAACACCAATAGCTGCCTCTTTATAGAGCAATTTGGAGGCACAAGTAATTCATTTAAGGACAAGGCAACTCAATTCAGAAATAAAATCCAAGTGCCCTCAATCTCAGCTTCTTTTGGTCTAGACCATGCTTCTTACTCATGAAAGAAATTACTGCTTAAAAAAAAATAGAACAAAGCCTTCAAATGTAAGCAGCTATTCACATGATGAGATCTGCATCTTTTTTCTGAAATAGAACTCATTTTAAAATTTCAGAGAAGTCTTGGGCATGATGACTTCAAACAAAAGAAGAAATCTTGTGAAAGCTTCCTGAGCCGCTCTGAAAAGTAATCAAACTCTGCCCATCTCAACACAAAACACCAGCTCTCGGCTGAAGGATAGAGCTGAATTAGGACTTGGTTTCACTTGCAGCATCAGGTCAGAATTTGGAGTTTCGTTGCTAATCTGATTCCAGGGCACAATACTTGACTTTGCTGGTGTCCCGAGAGGAAAGGGACACATCTGCCATACTGTTAAGAGGGAAGTTTTAACTGCATTTCTACCACCCCTATTCACAACCTGCTGCTGAGCAGACCTGCTCTCCCACCCACTCCAGCCATGTGCTCCCACCACTATTTGCACTAGGTTACCTGTGCAGCCACAGAGCGGACTGAAAGCTAATTAATTTGTATTGCAGATCTGGTTTTCAGCCAGAGCAGTGAACTGATCCAACTCACTGCCAGTCACCCCTGGATGCAGCACCAAAGAGGCAAAGTAAACAATGGCTGCAGTGAGAAGGACCTGCATGGTGGCAGCCTGCAGTTACACAGGATCAAATACATCATGAAATTGATCTCTGAGCCCCATCAAAACTTGCTTAGTGGGATTTCAAAAGATCACACTGCTGAGCAAGTGTTGTGCTGTTCTAGTGGTGTTTGGCAGCATGAGATATGACTTAACAGCATACAGAGAACTTGACCCAGAGCTATCATGAAGCCACTGGTCTTGCTGCCATTCGGCTGGCACCAAAGACACCAGAGACATTGCTCTTGTACCTTGCTTCCTGTGAGTTGTGCGAGATGAGGTTTCAGTTCTTCTCCAATTACTGAATAAATTGCTACTAGGCAAAACACACTAGCTTTACGGACGCTGCTTTCCGTATTGTCATAACCCTAGGAAACAAGAAAAAAAAAAAAAAAAAGAGGTCAGAAGTCAAACAGCACTCATTAATGTCCTTCCAGAGCAACATATTGAAGAGCTGAGGAACATTTTGCAAATGTAGCTGACCTAACAGATCAAGAGAAAGGCCCTGCTCAACATAACAGTTTGCAGATTGAATACTTAGAGATCAAAAGAATATGATCATCCAATACATTCTATTTGTTTCTTATAACATGATAGTAGTAACTAATAACATAAGTTATTAACATCTTGTTATTTATAGTGTTTAGCAACAACACACATTCCAAACATGAACTTAGGACACTATCAAATATACACACTCTTGTGTCCAGTGCAGATGATCATACATTATCCTGGATGATCAGGTTTCTTGAAGGGGAGCCCTCGTGCTCTGTCCCTTGCCTTCAAAAAAGTCTCTTCTGACCCAAATCTAACCCAAAGGACACCAATTCTGCTTCTGAGAGCAAAGTTACAGATGGAGATGAATTTAACACTGTATATAACATCCACAATGACTAACACGTGCTAATCTGTTAGATTAATCGCTTCTGTGACCTGGAGCGTTCTGATTACCCATCAGGTAAGAAATATTACATAAAAGAACATGCTGAAAGACCCATGTAGGTGTGCTGGATCTCTGGCAGCAGCAGGAGAGCTCAAGCTAGCCACCAGATTACTCAGCAGCTGATGACATCAGTCCTGTATTTGGGCAGAGATTCAACACTAAGCAGCACACCCCATGAGGAATGCAGACATCACTTCAGCCTGCAGGATGCTTGGCTCCTCCAGATGCAGGGTGACCTCTGCCGGGAAAGCTGGGAGGAGGGATGTAGCACAGCTGGGGCTGCCAGGCTGCCCACTAGCAGGGCTGATGTTCTAGCTGCAGGGCCAAAATACAGTCTGCAATCCTGAAGAGCACTGAACTAGAAAAGCAGGAGATCTACGTGAGCTCAGAGAAACATCAAGCTATTGAGGACTGAAGTGGGAAAAAGGCTGAGTGTTGGCCTACAGCAGAACACCACCCACAGAGACACAACCTACTGCTGGGAGGACAGCTGGGGCTCTGTGAGTCCCAACCCAAAAGCTCCTGAGTTCACCAGATGCCTCTGCTCAACCTGAAGTTTCCCTGTGGGCCTGGCATTTTGCGTATCCCATTTATGTGTGCACCACCCCAAATTGCTCTCATTGGGACAGGCAGTCCATGCTGCATCCCAGTGGGCACTGAGCTGGGAAAATGTGCCTCATGCACCAGCTGGACCATCACCCCACCTCTCTATCCACCAACTTGAAAGGCAGCAGTTGCTTCCTGAATTTAATAAATCAGCTCAACAGTTAGAGCACTCACTTGGGAGGTAACACAGGTTCAAAGCTCTCTTCAACCTGAAGGTATCAAGATGCAGCACACGGGAGAGCACCCTATAGCCCAGCTCCACTCCCATCTGACTTCCAGAAAGCCAGAGGACCAGGGCAAGTGGCATGACCCTCCCCAGCCAAACCCTGTTCTTGCATGGTCATCCCTATCTGTTCACAGGGATCCCATTCCAGGCTGCCAAAGAGCACAGTCTCATGCTGGTGCTGCCACCATCCAGCTCTCCTCAATGCCTTGCCCCTTGGTGTGGTAACGAAGCACAGGGGTGGTACCCTCCTCACACAGTCTTTCAAGCCAGAAGGATCCCAAAATATTTCTCAAACACAAAGAGTAGAGTTCTTTGATCACTGTGAGTTTCTAAGGTGAGGAAGTATCACTGGCTGGTCCCAGATGAAAAAAGGCAAGCTAGGCTCCGAAAAAAGATCAATTTTGAAACATGGAAGAAATTTAATAAAACAAGCGTTAACTCTGATTTTAAAGTCATGCTGCTCCCAAACTTTTCTGGTGCATTGAGGCCACACTGTCCAGATTGTTGTTGCCAACAATTATGGCTAAACATTTTTACAACAAAAGTTTAAATCAATACAGAATTGCTTGATTCCCAGAGGTTAAGATTTAAGAAAAGAATTGCAAGAGCTGACACTACAAATTTGGGAGTAATGCTGGGATGCACAAGAGGAATTTCTGACTTTACTCTTTTCCTTCAGCTTTTTATGATCTCAATGAGGAGGCTTCTTTATCCCAGTTCCCTACTGAAGACTTACCCACACAAACACATCTCCCCTTTCACATTCATTTGTTTTTGTCACAATCCCTCGCCAGTAAACACACACGCATTCTCTCTCCTCCCTCACTGCTACCTCCCCCTTATTTCCTTCTTGCTTGCAGCTTCATCCCAGCTGCTGGCACTGCCAGCTGCCTATGCAGGGGAACAAAAGACAACATCACTATGGCCAGTGCTGAAAGCTACATTCATAATGTTAAGACCAAGCCTGAGCACTGGCAAAAACACAGCTCCCCACCCAGCCTGAGGGAGCTCTGAAAGAGGCTGAATGAAGTCAGCCAGTAGCTTCCTCCTGATTTCAGAAAGGAGAGAGGAAAGGACTAGCCTGCCTGCTGGGATTCAAATTCAAGTGCAAAGTACAATTCAAAGTGCAGAATAGCTCACCAGAATTAAAGGAGACTACAAGATGCATTGCTTGGGAGGCACTGAGACTGCGTAAGATGTTGCTAAATCCTACTTCAATAATTTTCTTACATTGCTGCTACTGGCTTATTTAGGAGTCAGGCCAAGGCATTCAATTGTAAAAACATAGAAATGTCATTTTTTCTTTTCCATAATCACAGAATCATAGAATAGAATCATAGAATGGTTAGAGTTGGAAGGGACCTTAAAGATCAAGTTCCAACCCCCCTGCCATGGGCAGGGACACCTCCCACTAGAGCAGGTTGCTCAAAGCCCCATCCAGCCTGGCCTTGAACACTTCCAGGGATGGGGCATCCACAACTTCTCTGGGCAACCCATTCCAGTGCCTCACCACCCTCACAGGAAAGAATTTCTTCCTAATATCTAATACCTTAATACATTAAAACATCAAAAGCTAAATTATAAAAACAAACCAAAAACAAAAACAAATGCTTAGAGGGATTAAAACCTTAATTTACCAAAAGCTGTTTTCAGATGGTCCACTGTTCTCTTAGACTACAAACCTCATAAATTACTCAGTGGTGGTTTGTGCTCAAAAGCATTTGTGACATGGGATTCTGTACCTGTAACAACCCAGGAATTATATCGGGAAGGAGCTGATGCAATGATTCCTTGGAAATCCTCTCGATGACTTTTGTCTGCATTTTGATGGCAGCTAAATTAATCGGATAATCTGCAGTCTGAATGATGGGGCAAAGCACCTTGATGCATTGCTCAGGGTGGATGGAACTCGCCAGGGTGGAAGCAGCTTCTTCAGCAGCTCTGACGACCTGCAATGAAAGCAGAGCAAAATCTTATGTTAATGAGGTCACACATCACAGCCAAAACCACTGGTGTGACTGCCAGGAAGTGCTTAGGGATGTTCATTAACAGATCCACAGGAGGCTTTATTGAGAGGAAATTGACTCTGAGAATTCACATCCTTCACATCCAGTGATATTGTTGTTGCAGCCAGTGGTAAGAAGTCCATCCTGCCTAAAGTAACCGTGGCAAAACAGTGGCTAGTTTGACAGCCATCCCCATCCCAGGAGAAGCAAGAGAGCAACATCTCTCTAACTACTGTCAGAGAACCCAGATCACCAGCTTAGACTTAATACAGCTTCGGTGCCCAAATTGAGACACCCATGCCTACACAGATGTGTCCTACCATTTCTCAGATAAACTACGCTGTAATCAAACCAGGCTACAGACACAAACAGGCTTCAGGGTGTCCCTGATGAGGCAACTGTGCCCTCAGCACATCTGACACATTAAGGCAGCATCAGGATCACTATAAAACACAGGAGGAAGAACAAGTGGAAACCGGGAAACATCCACCCTTTACAACTAGCCCACACTCCGAAGTAGCCACACAAGACAACAGAGATCCCAAATTAAATTCCACTCTTCACCTGAGAGAAGGCAAATCCACAACTTTCACACTCTTCCCCAGTGGGGAAGAGCTAGCTCTCCCCAGCTAACTGAAAGAGGAGAGACCCGATTCTGGTCTCTCCTCCCATGAGAGTTTATTCCTTTTACACTCTGCAGTAATTGGATAATAAAACAGGATGGGAAGGCAGGCTTTCTTTTTTCAAGTGTCTGTGCTAATTGCCAGGCAACAAAACGAAGCTTCCCCTTAGTTGCACTCTTCCTGTCCACAAATCACACACTCTTCACTCCCCATGTTCTTGTTTCAGAACAAAAATCAGAGGATGCTTTTGCTCATCTTTTCTCACTCCCTTCTTCCCAGGGCTTACTTTCAACAAAAGGTAAATCCTGAGTGGAGAGAGATGCCCCACTGGGCAGACTTAAGTCCAGTATCTCAGCTCTAAGAAGAAAGAAGCATTCACAAATTCTCAGGCTTAGTATCTCCCAGATAGCTAAGCTGTCCCTAACTCTGAGCCCAGGAGCATTAATACAGCTTTTCAAGGCACCTCCTCTTTCCCGATTGTGTGGGAAGCTCAAGCACCTCGCATAGTTTCTCTAACTCATCATAAGTTGAGGTTAAGTTGACAACCTGTGGTTGTCTGAAGTTGATACTTTGCAACCAGCATTAGGAAACCTGTCTCAGGCAATCCACAGAAAAAGCAAATAAATCAGTCCATGGGTCTCTTATCACTTCAGCTGGATTCTCCTTGTTTCCCCCTTGCAGACACTGTCATGGTATCAAACTCAGGGATTTCTATTTCACTAAAGCAACCCACAGAGAGACGTAGCTCTATCAAAGCCTCAAAAGAAGGCAAGCGTTCATTATTTCTAAGTAACTACTATGGATAATGCATGAACTGGGAGTATTTAGAAGTTTATCTCGGTCCTTACTAGGACAAGAATGTCTCCCTGCTTGGACTACAAGCATCTTTCAGGAAGGTTTAACTGATTTTAAGATAGGAGCAGTGAATAGTGACCAGAAGAGATCTCCATCTGGAAGACTGTGGGTGAAGCAGGCTCTATCATCACAGCCACACCACTACCATTAATCTTTCAACTCACACTGACAGCTACATCCCTGAAACAGGAATGACCAGGTGATAGCTGCATACCCAGGAAATAACAACACTCATCCACCTGGCTCTTGATGTCCTCTAAAGGAAACCCAACAGTGAAAGTGACCTCAGATTCTTCACAAAAGGTACAGGCGGGCTGGTGAAGCAGACCTGAGACCTTGACTGCTTCTGTATCAATCCCCTGTTTACAGAAGAAAAAGCTGTCAAACTGCTCCAACTACTTCAGGCCCTTCTCAGTGTTTAATTATAACGCTAAAACATATTCCAAAAAGAATGGCAATCCATGTGGTCAGTATTCAAAAAATTTCATCCTGAAAGATCTGTAAATAAGTAACCAAAACAGAACAGAATGCTTGCTTTCCCACTTCTAGCAAGTTTTCTCTCTTCTAGCTATTTCTTTGCTAATTTCTCTTCAATTTCACACATGAGAAAAATGAAAGTTAATATTTTGCCACAGAAGCTAGTACTAGCTTAGAAGGAAGCCCTGCGATTTTGTTGGGAAAGGAGAGAAACACTCAAGTACTAAAGGAAATCTAATGCCACACTATGGTAGTACAGCATTGAATTGCTGGAATAGATGAAGTCAGGAGCTTCTCCTAAAGAGATCTCCTTTAAGAGGAATTCATTTCTTGTCACTACAGCTTTTGACTTCAGCTTTCCCAGTACTGAAATACTGCTAACAAAGCTTCACACAATATGGTGGACTTAGAGAGAATCCACATATCTTGCAATTAATTTAACAACATTCATGAGCAAGTTGCTTTAGCCAAAGGACTATACTATCTATACCTATTTAGACACAGGCCATTTGGGAATTTGCTTTCCAAGAATTCCAATTAGTGTTAGTAAATGTTTTCAGACACCCTCAGAAAGAAAAACTTGCATGTACGTCACAGCTTACTGAGAAAAAAAAAACAAACAAAAAACCCCCCCAAACCCCAAACATTTTCTTAACCGTAAATCTTCCCAGTATCCAACTGAATAAGAAAGCAGTAATATTTTAGCATCCACCTAAGGTCACAGGCTGATCTCAAATACACTACTGTAAACTCCAAATAGTACTGAGTAGGTAAAAATTTCAATGAGTAATTCTATCTGGGTTTCAGCTCCACATCCTATTTGCACAGTTTATCATGTAATTTTCTTCGAAAGTCTATTAACCAATTCCAAGCACAAGGGGTTAAAAGACAGCTGTAATTTTTCACAAAAGAAGCAATGGTTCAAAAAGCACCACAGGTCACATGTATTTTGCATATCATAAGGTCAGCTGTAAAGGTGCAGGATTTACTTATGCCCCTGCAAGTCCTTCTCTCAGCAAAGCTGCCCATTTCTAGCGAGGATCTGGCCTCATTTACACTGCAGTTGGGTATTTCACATCGCTTCTCCCTGCAATGCCTTCCCTCTAAATACAGGGCACATTACACATGGCCAGTAGGCTTCCTGCTGATATTAGCTCGTAAATGTGACAACGCCAGGGAAACATCCAAGTCTTCTGAGAGCGCATCTGGCAGACAGCGCCTGCATCTAAGCTACACTTCAGCAAACCCCTTAAGTGTCTGTTTAACGTTATTAACATGCTGAAGTCTCACTGACGTCAATGGGATTCAAGCATGTGCTTACATTCTTGCTTGAATCAGAGCCTCTGCAGGTAACGGGCTCCCAGCTCCTTTGGAAAAGGCTGGCAGGGGACAGGCTGTAGGAAGGGGCAGCGCAATACCAGCTGAGAGCAAGCCAAAAGGACAAGCTCATCCCTGAGGGCACAGAAAGCCAAATGCCATCATTCTGCAATGCAAGTACCCTCATCCAAAAGGTCTCTCCTTCTGGCTTTGGCAGAATAAAGCATTCAGCCACCGAAACTGACTTCACATCCCACAAGGGAAGGCACATCCCTGAATGCTTACACAGCACTCCCAGAGCAATGATGGCTCACCTGGAAATGCCAGAGCAACCAGCAACATTCCCACAAAGAGGGAAGTGCATTATCAAAAGATACAAACTGCCAGGTCACTTGGCAACAAGAACATGCAATTATAGCAGAGTTTAGCAAAAATATTTTGCCTTGAGGCACAACACGTGTCTTGCAAATTATACATACCACACAATATCAAAAAATCAAATATCTTTTTTAATCAGGACTTTAACCTGACCAGCAGAGTGAAACAGCCTTGAGAGGAGTGGAAGGAACAAGCATTCGCATCAAGCTACAGTTCTTCCTCCCACCTTTAAATTGAAAGAGGGGAAATTTAGATTAGATATTAGGAAGAAATTCTTTCCTGTGAGGGTGGTGAGGCACTGGAACAGGTTGCCCAGGGAAGTTGTGGATGCCCCATCCCTGGGAAGCGTTTAAGGCCAGGCTGGATGGGGTTTTGAGCAACCTGCTCTAGTGGGAGGTGTCCCTGCCCATGGCAGGGGGGTTGGAACTCAATCATCTTTAAGGACCCTTCCAACTCTAACCATTCTATGATTCTACGATCTTTGGAGGTAAAAATCAACAGGTATATACCGGGAAGTGAGAAGAACAGCCCCATTAGGCTCATACAGCAGACACCACAAAACGTGGTTGTTATGCATCCTTTAAATATGAGGAAGAGAGTGCCCTTCAGTACATGCTCAGACTGTGGAGCTTATTGTCACAAGAGGATTAAAAACCAGACAAGTTTACTGAAGAAAAGCCAAAGGCCAAAACACACAGAGAGGCAGGCAGGACCATTAGCACGGCAAGGCTGTAAGCTTCAGACAGCTGGAAGGAGGGAGGATATCGATGGGAAGCATCATTGTATGCTTGCTTCTTGCTAGTCAGTCAGATAGGGTATCAAGTCAAGCAAACTTTTTGCCTAACAATATAGTTATTCTCTGTGATCTCAGAAATATAAAAGAAAACTAGCAAAGCTGTCAAATGATGATGGCAGTTGGAAGCAGCAAGTTCAAAAGGGTGGCTATGAAGCAAGATGTGCGAGACTAAAGAGCCTGCAGCATTTTAGAAATACAGACACTAAGCTGAATGTAAGGTATGACACAATCATGATTTTTACCTCCCAGTAAAAGCTTAGAGCAAACCACGGCTTGAACTGGATAGTTCAATATCATCCAAAACAGGGCAGGTAGCCCAGGAATGCAGATCTAAAAGATAATGCTTTGCCTTAAAGAAGCAGGTTTTTCTCCTTTCCGATTCTCATCTTATGGTCTAGATGCTAGAGACAAGATTCAGCCTGGCTTCTGCTGACACAACACAAGCTGTGTTTGGTGGTGGGCTCCTTGAAAGACATCTGCAGTGCACTAAGACCTTTCCAGCAAGCCTCCCAAAAGTCAGCAATGTTTATATTTCCACCCAGTTTGCTTTAGGGAAGGAACCATATTCACATGGCACAAAGCCACATGAAACACACAGGTAGGCTGTTCACCTTCAGCAATGTCTTCTTATTGCTGTAAAGGAGTAAACTCCAGAGGTACAGGTCCCAGGAATACGCACATGAAATCCTTTCTGATTTCAATGCAGTATTAGGAACAACGTGATCAAGACAGCCACCTGTCACAGAGCCCTCTCCTTTAATAGAAAAGCCCACTGGCACCCATCGACATCCTACAAAATTTGCTGGACAAACTTTGGATGATGATTCCCATTGGTTTACCTGGTTAACACCACACTGTAGTTGTAGGATCCTGTTCATTTAAGACAGACAGAACCAAGATTCCATCCATAATTTCTTCTGCTCAGCTGTTCCTCTCAGTGTATTATAGACGTCGCTTGCTGCCCGATGGCTGCAGCAAGCAGCTTGTCTGCAGCAGTCTGCTCTTGGTCAACAAGCAGCAGGTTCCTAAAGGGTTTCGATGGTTTCATTTCTACTTTGAAGTGACACAAACTACTAGCAAATAAGGAAAGAAAAATATATGTCCTGATTTGCCGAAGGCAGAACATGCCAGGTTCATGTATTACACAGGGCATCAGTGTAACATGCTTGGATCCAGCAGAGCAGCACCTGCCAACCTACATACAAGCTGTATGTAGGACCGTAAGCTGGAGTACTTTGCCACGATTCCTAGCTGCACCATTTCTGGAGAAAGTCACAGAGGATGAGGCAGTGTAGGTAAAACCCCAGTGAAAACTTAGAGGCTTTGTATGCTATTGTGCAACACACAGTGCCAGAGAAGTTCATGAAGCAGAAGGTTTTGCTTTCAGGCTTGCAAGGCACACAGCTATGTTTTTGAGCCAATTCTTGCCATCTAGAGGTGGTTACTTAAAGCCCACATAATCTAAGCTGGAGGGGATGGAGGTTTACCAATACCTAGCCAGGCAAACTCCCATCCCCGAAGGCTTTACAGTCTGATCCAGAGAAGAACAAACAATTAAGAACTTGGTTTCAAAGCAGGAAGTGGACTCAGCAATAGGGAGTGCTAAGCAGATGAAAAAACAACATGATTTTTATAAGGTATTCAGAGGAGATGAAGTAGATTAGACTGCTTCTTCTATGCACTAAGTACTTGAAATGTGTCAAGAAATAAAAAAAAGCACATAAACATATACTATGAAACATCAAGAACTGCCAAGCTGCAGCACTTGGCAGCTTCCAGTATGAACTATGTATCAATAACCTTATAGACTGTGATCATTCAGTGCTTTTCTTCTTTAGCAAGTTACATTGCAGAAACCTACACAGATCACAGCACCATCAGAAGACAGCTGCATATCATCTAATTAACATCAGGTCAATCTAAAAAGCACCTCATCAAGATGGTAACAATTATCTACAGTTAACAGATAGCTGTGGTTTTTTCACTCTCTTTCAGAGGGTTACAACAAAGAATGTTACATCCAACTTACATGGACCTTCTCGATAATGAATGACCAAAATTAGATATCTAAACTATGGCACAATATCCTTTCCTTGCACATAGGAAATATCTACTAGGTCTACAGGCTTAGATAAAGAGAAAACCGTGGCAGAGACAGAAGCAGGGAATTAGCTAACCTACGACTTTCACTTTGTAGCCATTTCCCAAGATAATAAACTATTATGCTTTAATAATAAACTGAGTATGCTCAAGAAGAAGAACTTTTGCTCATTTTGCTGCCATTAATCTGCAGCAATGTCATATCAATGGTATTGGGTCAGCAGGCAGCATCTCTCCTTAGTTATGGGTGAGTAACTACACTGGAACAAATGAGTTAATATTAACTAATTGGCAACAGAAAGATGTTTCTCTTCCAAACAACTCTAAACAAAGAGTGATAAAAATCAACAAGATTTAATACCATCCACAACTTCAATTACATTCTAATGCTCCAAAAGTAAGTGAAAGGCATTTACATGTCAACCCCCATAAATATTTACGGTTATGACTGAAGCAGGCTTGACTTTGCACATCACCCCATTAAATCAACAGCATTGAATAGACTGTTATACTAAAAACAGTATAAAAACAGGCTGAAGTAAAAAACTGCAAACTAAACATGGATCCCAACCCAGAGTCTTCAAGTCTGTAGCCTAGGGCCACATTCATTTTGAACCTCTACTGAGGTCTCTGCTTTGCCAACCTCCTGCATTTGTGCTCACAACAAGGTGTGACTCAGCATCCAGCTCCATGTACCAAAATTCTTTTCTCCTGTGTCCCTGGGAAGAGAAGTGGTGCTCTTACGCTGCTCCACTGATCCTACACCTTGCCTTCAGCAACAGAAGGCACAAGAGTTCTAGCCATGGCAAAGACTGAACCGTCTAAAAACTTCAGTTTGGACACAGCTAATTACCCAAACATCCCAAGACATCCAGCGATATTAACATTGTCCTAATGTTTCAAATTACGCAATCTGGAATAAAACCACAGGTCCTTTTGTCTCAGACAATTTTTAACTAGATATCAGCACTAAAAAGGAGGAGGGGATCATACTGGCTGGGTGGCGAATATGTTGGTTCTAATTTGATATTTGATCCCTCCTGATCATGCTGAACAGCAGCAATATTGGAGTTTAAGACGACAAATGAATCTTCTTGATTTCCAAAGAACTGCCTCTTAGGAGAATGACTTCTTAGAGACAGCACCTGAGATGAAGAGTTCTGTACTGTGCTCCTTTTCAAACTCTTTACTCTTCAAACTGGTCACTTTAGACTGATTCCCCATGGACCAAACATAAAAAATGGGAGCAACAACTTGTATTAACTAGCAGCCCCTGTGCTGAAGGGGAAAATCACGTAAGAAAGATTGAAACAGATATAGCTTGCTCAAAACAGTCATCTTCTGTTGACTTATGCATCCTGTTGCATGCCAAAGGATCTCAAATGACAAAGCCAGAATCACTCCTGTCTTCTACTACAAGGCAGAAGCAGCCCTTCAAACACAAAGTGGTGAGTCTACACTTAATCTCCCACTCAGTGAGATCAAGTCAAAGTGTAGCTCCTCCACCCCTTTTGGAGAAAGCAGCGTTGCAAAGTCAGCAGTGACAGCGAGCTGAAGGGCCATCACAGGATGGGAATCAATGACCTTTTGGTCCAAGGCCACTTGACCACTTGAGTATGACCCACTGAGCCATGCCCAAATGTACCCTCAGTTAATTTTTCCACGACTTAACTGAATCTCCAAGTCCCAGGTAAAGGTAAAAATACCTAAAGCATGTTCCCAGAGACATCTTTAGCCTAGTTCATGTGAGAGCCAACTGTGGGTTGGGAGACTTTTCTTAACTTCATGAATGCTGATATTCTGAAACTACTGACAGATGATACATTCCCATGGGCTGTGTCATGGTTCTGAGAGCCCCATTTACAGAGGGATCACAGGTATCAGAAAAAAAACATATACATAGAATGAAAAATCCAGCACCAGTGCCACCTCTTAATACTGCAGTGCAGACAACTGCAGACACTCTTCTCTGCTTTTCTCACTCAAATCCTCAAGAACCTTTCCATACCACAAACTGAAGAACACAGCATGAGGAGTACAGAGGAATAAAGTGTCATATCCTCAACACTGTGCTTGATTTCTATAAAACCCACCATTTCCACAAGGACCCTGGGTTCTGAAGGACATTGTTTCTTCAGATATTGTTTTTAATCTGAAAAGGTCCTGCTAGAAATAGCAGTTTTGGAGGACTCTCAGAAAAAGATATAAAGGGCACTGAGTCAAGGTGAGCTGTGAAGTACGCAACCAGGAAAACCTGCCAATAAAAGACACTCCTTCAGAACACAATGTTTTGTCTGACTGCTTTATCAGGAAATCAATTTACAACCGCTTCTTATTTCTCTGAACCGAAAATGACAGGAGAGCTTAAAGGCTCTAAATCAGACAGGAAAGCAGGCAGAGTATGGAAGTCCTCATTCACTGATGGACTGAACATTTTATACTTTTGCATTTTAGAGAAATTTAGCTTGTTAGTTTCTTTCCCTGAGGGTGTTTTTCATTTTGTTATTTTGTTTTTTAAACAGTACAGTTTCTGCTACACACAGCTAACGTAACTGTGCAAGTTACACAATGATCTGGAGCAGTCTGATCCATACAATGATCTTTTTCATGGCCCAAGCTCTCCAGACGGAGATGCCTAAAATTGCTAGTTTAGGACAAGCCTGTTACAGAGAAGAATAAGCATCTTAGATTTCAAAACAAGGACTTTGGTAACAAAGACATCACAGACATACAGAGAAATTGATGTGGCACCTTCCAACTTTACTTCAAACTTGCAACATGCATGAGGTAAACTAAAAGATCCAGCTTGGAGGACAATCTATAAAGACAGACTTTTGAAGTAAAAAAATTCAAATTACATTTAATGTTTTACTCCAGAAGAATACTTCCAGTTTTACATACGGGTTTGTCACATAAAGAAAATGTAACTCACTCTTCCCACTGCTTCTTCCTCTGCCCCAGCTTCTTTTCAGTAGTGTGGCCTCTTTGTTCGTTTTCTCCTGTTACTCACCAGTTCCCAGTTTTCCAACACAGCCTAATTTTACCATTCAGTTTCCAGACACACCTGGGCTTTTTGTTCTCCAGTATGTGCCCTATCCATATCCACAAAGACGGAAGCAGCATAGCATCCCCAATGTGCTCCAAAAATCATTAAATGTGCTTTTCTACTACATGTTCTCAAGAATCTCCTGGAATGAGCAAGGAAATCCTTGGGATTTCCAGGGAAGTTACTGAACAATGCTGAGATAGCTCCAAATCAAATTCAGCTCTGTCAGTCTGATTTTTTTTCCTCCCCACTTCAGCACATCTTCATTCTTGGGAGATTTTTTTATCAGATGGGTCAATGTGTTTGCCTGCAAGTCTCACAACTCCTGCATTCCTTCAACAGGCCTATATTGCTTTCCCACTAGCAGCAGTAAAAGACTCACTCACCTCTTTGTGGGAGTCTTTATGCGCTTCCAGTGTTTTCATGATGGTCAATTCTGCGTAGTTCTTAAACCTTGCTGGCTGGTTCCGTAAGATCTCTCTCAGGACTCGCAGCGCCAGGGCTCTTATTGAATGCTGTGTCAAGAGAAATCCACATTAGTAGAACTTACTTCTCAAAATAGTAGTTTGAAGCAAATTCTCATGGCTCTCTATGTACGCCACCAGAAATCTTATATTGCTCCACCAGCTCTCATGGAGTGAGAAATGTAATTAATGTAATTAAATTCAGAATAGATCTCCTTGCTTGTTTTTGCACAAAAATTCACACAAAACAACTGTTGTTACAGGTACAAGAATCAGAATGACTCTACTTTGTTAAATTCCATACTCTTTTGGCAACCAAGTAGAAATCTGTACCCAAAGCAGCATGTCTGCATTACATGAATCTAGAAAGAAGCTCAGATTGTGTTTGTTTTGCCCTTCCTTTATTGCTTAGCTTCACGGATATCAAACTGGGCTCCATCCACACAACAAAGCTGCTTCTCAGGTACTAATGCAGTAAAATCAACTCTCTTCCTGTAACTCCTACGAAAATTACTTTCAAGAACAGTCAGTCATTGTAGTCAATGCTGACCTATGTGTTAATCCTTTATATCAAAATATCATTAGCAGAAGGGATTTATAACACCTGCTTTAATTTCACAACTGCTATATTAAGTTATTGGCCTGTAGCCACTCCAAACGATTCTATTATTTCACTAGAGGAACACTTACTTTACTCTATACTCAGCCTTTCAAGCATGTCCTTTGCTATTCATCTGCAAAATTCATGCAGCATAACCATTCACATGTACTTAGATAAAGCCATATCTTCCCATACATGTGTGATGATGCTATGATTAACATGTAGGACTAGAGCAGCTCATGCTTATACTACAATTGTACTACTGGACATTAGGAAAAAAATTCTCCACAGAAAGAATGGTCAGACGCTGGAACAGGCTGCCCAGGGAGGTGGCTGAGTCATCATCCCTGAATGTGTTTAAGAGTCGTTTAGATGGGGTGCTGGGGGATATGGTGCAGGGGAGAACTTTGTAGAGTGGCGTTGATGGTTGGACTCGATGATCCCAAGGGTCTTTTCCAACCTGAATGATTCTGTGATAGAAACAACTGAGAAATGTCAGCCACCTACACTGCCTGCCATATACTATACAAGGAGTTTAAGAAATACAATGCATATTGAATCAGATGAAACAAAAAAGAACAACCATGAGCTCTTAAATGCTTTGAAGCCTAAATACTGTAACATTCAGTTGGAGCATGGCTCTGATGCGAAGGCACAGCAGGCTGCTGAGCCTTTACCAAGTATCACTGTGCTGCAAGTTGAACAAGTAGCCCGGAGTGGGAAAAGTAAAAGTCTACCTTGTAAATTACCACTTTGATCAGCTGTCAAATATAAAGCTTCGATAATACTGCAGTTGCTTTTTTTTATAATATTTCAAAACAAGATACTCTATAAAAGTAGTTTGCTCTCATTGACATTTTTGCAAGAGACAGATACCCATCCCATGAGATCTAACAGTCTGGATCTTTAAACCACACAAAGGAAAAAAAAAAAAGAATCTATTCTCCTTTTTTGGAGAATGAGCATGATATAGTTAAGGGCTTGTAACTTAATCTTAATTTAAGAAAACCACTTTTGAAATCTTTGTATGAGATTAGAAGATAGCTTGTCTTCTGATTCTAGTTCAACTTTCAATTTCCTAGTTATTTGTTACCAACACTCCAGACGGAGGGAGGAAAAAAATGGAACACTTCAAAATAGCTTAAAATTCATCATTAAGGACAATGATCCACTGAAAACAAAAGTGGAGTTGTCAACCTTCAAAAAAAGAAACAAGCACTTCAACATCACCGATGAGGTGCTGCACAAAAGGCAGCAGGTTTCATTTAAACTAGCGTGGAGGAATTATCATTCTAGATGAAGCAATGTATAGAGGTGTTAGGATAAAAAACCACATCTCACATCTTTGTCTCCAAGCGTTTCCAGCAGCAAAAGCAGAATGGTTTTGAAGTGTTCCTCCCAAACTCCGAGATTATCTTCCCTTGTGATCTTCAGCAGTTCCAGGAGAGCTCCTTTCCGCTCCTCCACCCGCTCATTGTGGTTGGAGAGCTCTTTCAGAAGATCAGCCACCAAATCTGAATGGTCAATGGGTACTTCTAGGGCAAATGGCAGCAAGTCATTTGGGGAAATGGGGGAAAAAAAAAAAAAAGCCAAGATTACTAACCCTCTACAGAATAAAACGCACATAAACAAGAGCCCTCCCAAAAAAATCCAAAGCTCAGGTGGCCTCAGCCAAGCACACACGAGAACCCAACTAGCCCACAATTTCACTTGAGTTCATAACACAATTTCACTTGAGTTCATAACAGTTCATGATCTGCACATGGCTTCTAAGGAATCAGGAAGAGATGACTACTGAATTTCATCCAGTTCCAATTACTGCTGCAAGATGAGAACTGCCTGTTTTTCCCCAGACACACACACCCAAACCCAGCAGTCATGTGTATGACCTTTTGATCAAAGTACGCTGACTTGTCAGTGTACTGCAGAAGGATAAAGCTAAGGTGCAGCATCACTTAAATGAAGTGAATAACTCTGTAACAACAAGCTATTGAGTGATGTTTCAGGCATAAAGAGTGTAAGGTCCCCAAAACAGTGTCTCTACAGACACATTTAGATGTTTACAGGACTTGTTTCCCTCAAACTCTAGGCAAACAAAAATTAAAACTGCAGTATAAGTTTCTCAGTGGCCACAAGATCAGGTTCTGCTGGCACAAGAGAACACAGTATTTTTGTACCAAGCCTTGAATCAGGTGCAAAGTAACACACAACGCATGCATAGGGCAGGCCTGTACCCGAGAGCGCTACCCATACACAAACACACCAGGAACAGAACAAGCTGCCTGCAGTTTTATGACACACTGATACAAACCATCTCGAAGCTGATCCATGTCATCATCAAACACTGCTTCCTTCAGGGCAGTCTTGTCGTAAGTGTTAATTGTGTCAACATAAGGATAGGGGTTATACTCTCGAGCACGTGGACCTGAAAAGGCGCGGGGAGGTTGGGTGTTAAGCAGGGAGGTTTTGTTATCTAGAGCCATCCTTCCACCTTCCACAACATCACTGCTTCCACGGACATCGCTGGTAGGCACAGCGAGACCACCATCTCGAGACACCTGGGGGATCAAACAGACAGAAAATACATAAGACTATTCAAATTCTGGAAGCAGTAGCTTTTTAGAGTTCATCCACCAATTTGAAGATGCGCAGAAACATTTACACATATGTAATGCCTGAGTAAAACTTAGACTACCACCTCTTTCTCTTCTATAACTACAACTCCTCCAAAAGCATATCATGATCATAGGGCAAAAAGCTCTGTTAACATTCCTAAAGCTAAGTTAATATTGCTAAAACTGCACAGGCTGGCAAAGATCACAAGCTCCAGAACAGGACCAATTTACCAAGAAGGGAAAGGAAACAAAAGCAACATTCTCCTCATGAAATTTTCACAACCCACTGATAAAGTGGATTGATTGATGTTTATCAAGAAACAAACAATAGAAGGGTCTCAAAGAAAATTTTTGGAGCAAGAACATTTGGTTTTGAATGCTAACTTAATCTACTAACCTAAACTTGTTTGTTCAGATAAGGAAGCAAAACCATCAGAGCATATATCAAGTTGGAAGGGGACACGTAAGGATCATTGTCTAAGAATCCTGTAAATTTTGCAGTCCACATATTTAATTAAATTAAAACGAATGGCATCTCACACGGTAGACAATCCTGTAACCATTCATGCAGCATAAGGTGCCGCGTGAGTTCTATCTTTAAAGTGATTATGGGTCCTTCCTATATAGGAAGCAATAAGCCTGTGAGGGATATCACCCGTGCATTTTAAGAACTAACATTTCCCACAACAGACCTGACTACATACACTCAGTGAAAAAGCCATCACTGAGCCATGCTGAGCCTGAGGAACACTCGCACCATTTCCTTCGTGCATGAGACTTCCTCAGAAACTCAGTAAGCACATTTCACAGGTGGCTAGAGTTCAAAAGGAGCAAAGGATTACATTAATGAGACTCCATAACTTAGTCAAGTCAGCAACCAATAAACTGAAGACATTTGCAAGAATACAACAGAATAACCAGCTTTTGTAGACTAACAATCCAAAGCCAGGTTTGAACACAATGTTTTAAAATTCTACCAATCTAGGGGCATTGATCAGTCAAATACTTACAATGTCACAGTCTTTCTTTCCATCACGTTTGATTGGCTCATTCAGGTCCTCTTGACTACGGAAACTAAATTTTTCAATTGCTTCTGTGACTCCTCGAAGAGAGCTGTAGATTTCATCAGAATTTAGGTTCTCCGTGTCATAATCCAGCATACTAAAGACCAAACGTATATGAAATGTTACATACGAAATTGGAATTTGCTTCTGTTAACAAAAACAATGCCAAGTCGGAGACAGATGATTTGGTGTACTCTTTCTAACAGTGCCTTGTAACAAAACATGGATGGAATCAAAGCAGACTTCAGATGTGAGTCTGCCCTCCAACAGGGCTAAATCTAGAAGCTCCACTGAAATCAGTGGCGTTACATCACTGTGAGGGGAAATCAGGTCCACTGTTTATGTTCCACAGCAGTGAGCATGCTAGCTTCTGTAAACCAAAAGACCTATCCCCCAGCATGGTAAAGGTGATATTTAAAAAGGAAAATAAATAAAATCAATCACTATGAGAACACAAAGGGTTGTGACAACTGGTGGAAATTAAATAAATGAAATTATGTTTCATAACATACAAAATACATTCAATCAATGGATTCAAATGTGACAGACTTAAACGGAAATGAAAATGTATCTTGTCATAAACCTTAATGTAACGTGTCCCATTTTCATTTATAGAGTAGTAAAACCAAAGCCACTTGCATTGATGCCTTCATAAAAAATGCATTTCAGTATTGTGCTTAAGTTTGGGAATTCTCTCACTCAAATCTGATGCTTTCTTGCAGTCTGTCTGTTCCTCAGAAACTCTTCAGCAGCATAAAGCTATGCAAGTTTGGGGATTCCTTGAGGAGTTATCCAAAATTAAATTCCATTAACAAAATACACGGAATCCAAGGGCAGATGATATGAAAATATTTGGCTAAGCAGAGAAGGTCCTACAAGAAACTGAAAAGGCATTGTAGGCAGGGCTTTGCTCTATCTAGGAGAAGTTGAGTTCACACGACAATCAGTTTTCCAAGACAGATTCTATGAAGGGACCTCATAACTGAGAACAGTTTCTCTGGGGGAGTCTCAGATGTCTACAGTAGAGTCAGAAGCAAGAGAATTTGAGACGTTTACATAAAGTTGTTTGTCAACATGTTGACAATAAGTGGCTCCCTACAGGGGTGAATTACTATTTCTTAACATCTAGGGAAGGATGACAGGACAGGCTTGAAAGAGGATGGCTAAACAAAGAACTCTTCCACAAAAGAAAGATTTCCTGTCAGGTATGTGAGAGGGAAAAAAAAAAAATCCCTTCTGTATATCTAGAAGTACTACTTTTTTTTCTGGAAGAAACTCAGGAACTTCAGACAGAGGATAAGATTGGTGCTGCCCGATTCCTTCGGGATTAACACACTGAAAATAGCCATAATCCCTGGCTCCCAAGCAACATGCACCATGTATTCTGGCAAAGAAACTGAAGAACAACTCCCCAACTTTAAACAGTGTCTGTCTGGCCAGGAAGAAAGAGAAACTACTTAAAGAACAGACCAAGACCAGGAAACAAAAGTTGTTTATAAACCTAAAGTAGACAAAGTATTTGGGACTTTTAAACAGTTTGAATGACACTAACGCACTGTGATGGCTTTCCAGACAAAAGTAAGGGTGGTATGCAGATTCTTTGTAAATAGTAGGCAGGGACAGGACCACCTTCGTTTCATATGATCTTGCAAACATTGATTTTAAGCACAAGCACATTTAATTCATAGATCTTAACAGGTTCTTCTTGCAATATTTAAGTGAGCAATGAAACCACAATTCAGGAAGGTGTACATGTGACTGTACCCATGTATCTATGCCAAGAGATGACAAGACTTTCCAAAGGTCGCAAAAAAAGAGAAATAAACACATATACTGACACTAAATCTTCTACTGAGATCATCACTTCTTTCCTCAGCAGTGAATTTTGCCCTACACTGCTACCAAAGCCTAGATCAAAGTGCAGACTCTGCAATGCTAAAGGACTAAAGCAATTTCTGAATATGATGTATTTTGCAGAGTACAAAACCACATTTTAATAAAAGTCTAAAGCATCCAGTGATTTCACACGTCAAGAGTAAGCCTGTGTAGGAAATCACATTATGGCTGTGTTCTACATGAACGAAAACTCTACATGTGTACACACACATCTATTGACAGTATGTGTGCTGGAATACTACACAGACAACACAATGGGGAGAATAAAATAAAATGGAACTACACCCACCTTTCAGGAAAAAAAAAAAAAAAGACATAAAAGGAAAAAAATGTGACCCATGCAGAAAACTAGAGGAAAATCACAGGATGAGTAAGAAGTGAGAAGAGATGAGCAGTGTTCAGGGATGTCACAACATTATTTTCCATCTTCTGCTGCACTAAAACAATGCAGCTCTCTACAAGTTTATCAAGATACAATTTGACAGTTTTCCAGTCTGAAATGAAATACATTTTACTTCCATGAGCTATTACTCAATTTCCTATCCAAACTACGTGTAAGTAATCAACAGTTTAGTATCCTCAAGCAGTACACAGTAGCCCACTTCCTTGCACTTTCAGGCTCTAGGCTGGAATATATGTCAAATGATTCCAAACCTCAGTGTTGGCTAATGAAAGAAGAAAAATTCTCAACTATTTAACTCTAAAAATCAACATGGATCTCTTCTACAGACATCTTACTGCCTTGAGAGTCAAAACACTGATTTAAAATTTTAATTCTGCAGATTTTCACAGGAGTGCAGAACCACAGGATTCTACTTTTTCTCTCAGACATCACAGATTCCCAGAGTTTGAGCCCTCAAAGAACCAAAACTGCTTACTTTTCTTTCAACAGTTTTTCATTAGGAACTTTTTGCTTCAAGGAAAGACTACATATATAGTCTTTTCTTGAAGCAAAAAGTCTGTAAGTCAGGAGAAGCTACATCTACAGGAAGCCTGTTGACATGCTACAAACTTATAAAAACATCCAAGGAATTTAGTATAGAGGTCTCAAAAATTAAATTTGTATTCAGAAGTGGGATTTTTTTTATTAAAACCAGTTTATGCCAGTATATAAATTCATGATCTGTATGCAGATTGGGACAAAATATGAGGGCACAGGAGGAAGAGACATCAAAACTAGTGATCCTCTAAATCTTCTGGGTAAGGACAATTTTAGTTTTCACACTACAAATTTCCAAAATGATCCATAATCATGTTGTGCAGGCAGCTGGCAAAATTGTACAGGCAAATTTCATCCTCATCGTCCTATGGATACTCCGTACTGCAGATGTGAAATCACTATTGAGCTGTATTTGCCTGTTTGAAAGACTACACTGTACAAGAGGCACACGAGTGAAGTTGGAAGACCTCACCTGTGTTATCGTAACACAAGCAGTGCCTGTGGAAAGTGCTCAGCAACTGTGTTCTGCATTGGAAACCAACCGTGAAACGTACACCCATTCAGGAATCTGGCAAGGAGGAAGAGTCTGGAGAAATCCACCTTTTTGGTTTGTCTCCCCACTTGAGTGCTGCATCTTACCCAAGCAGTGAGCAAGCGGATACATGACACCTGCTCTCCAAATGCTATCATCCTCCCTCTTCCTTTTCCAACCAAGGTCTCTGCAAATCATTTCCCATATTGGAACAAATCTCATGGTGCAAAAGGTAAATAATACTGTGACACCTCAGACAAGTTGGTTTAACAGGTAGCTTGTTACCTGGGAGAGTAAGAGCGTCTGAAAGTCTTGTGGGAAGGAGCAGTGGGGATGGAGTTAGGCTGAGAAAGGGGAGGTGGGTGCTTCGACAGCCCGTCTGCACTCCAACCCCAGAACCGACTGCCGTGATCAGAGGAGAAACAAAAGAGAGAAAAAACAGAGAAAGGAGAGGGAGGAAAAAAAAAAAAAAAGAAACTATAATCTGAGTGGTTTAGTGCTGTCATGCTGCCTTGGAGAGAAAAAAATTAATAGAAACAAAATTAAACAAGAATACTCCATTGAGCCCCATAAGTCATTGGATTGGCCTTTATTATTCATTTGCGCTTTTATTCCTAACATAATAATATGGTTCCCAGAAAAACAGTCCCTGCTTGTACTAACCAGTAAATTTTACAAATGAATATAGCCTCTATAAACAACTCTTAAAATGCTCTAAGTGAACAATCCCTGACCACAAATCTGTATTCAAACTCTAAGCAGGTATTTGCAAGCAACAGGATTTCCTTGGAAGAAAGGGAAGTTGGAGGCGATTTTTTTAATGAGACACTCAAAGGTAGCTTATCAAGTTTGGCTCCTGGTGCCTCTATAAGAACTTGCAATCAGGCCCTACAGAATCAGCACACCTTTGAAGGGCTTAAGATCTGATCCTATTTCACCAGCTTCAAACTGATCCCAAACATACGGCAAGTGAAAGTCAGTCTAGAGTGTAAATGCAGCAGGTAAATTAGGGACTTGGCTGAGGTTTCAGCAAACAAACCTGGAAAGACTGGATGACACTACCCTCTAAGTTGATTTGGATCTCTCGTCAAATTTCCACAAGCCCCTTCCAGTTGCTGCTAGAGTACTTTGAGTCAAGGCATCCATCCCTATTCCAATTTGTCTAACCTTTGCTTTTGTTCTGTTGCCTTTATGGTACATGGCTTTTTCAAAATTATCTTCTAAAGGAGAATATAGATGTTTGAGCTGGTGGAGTATTCAGGACACCACTTTGTTTCTATTAAGGACATTGTCTCAGAAAGTCACATTTGTGTATACGCAAGTGAAAAATGCTGCAAGATCAGATCGGGCAAGTAAGTCAAAATCACTCCAGTGCAAACAGTAGCAAAACCAGTTGAAAACTCTCTCTGAAGAGTGGTGTCATAAAATTCACTCATTATCCAGCAATCAAAACCGACAGCTACTACATGCAACTATTATGGAAATGCATCAGACACCACACTGCTGACCACAAGTCTCCCAGCTCAGGTCTCACCTAACTGCAAAAAGGCCACCAAAACAATGCAGGCTTATTCTTATTGCATAAGGTGGGTGGCTTATTTTAATTCTTTTTCCATGCCTTGTACAACTTAATGAAACTGTCAAATTTTGGTTTTAATGTTATTTCCTATCATCAGTGAAAAAATAAGTACATAAACTTACACAGCCAAATAAAATTGTTAACTTTCTATTATGATGCATTTCCTCTAGAGATCTTTGAAGGACTCAATTTGGGTGGCGCTTTTTTTCAAACCTGGAACTAAATCCAGGTTTCTGGGCTACTAATAAAGGCAGAAACAGTACGACAAACCTATTTACTTCATACTCCTTCAAATATTCCTACAGAACTCTAGGTGAAAATTCACAAGCTGAATATAGTATCTGAGTCTACAGAATTTCATTTGCCATTCAGAACTGTATTCTTTCACTGGAGGACTTCACAACGTAGTATTTTCCTTTTCGTCATACTACGCTGCTTACTAAATATCAGAAAACTTTCTCTGTCCAACACAAACTCAAACCATTCATCTGAGCATTACCCAGAAAACATTCTTCCCTCTTAATCAGGAGTCCTATTTTTTTTCTATTGTTTTCAGTCTTCCCAAGTGCCCTCCCTGCTTTTTTTTTCTTTAGAAGATACCTCTTTCCTCCGTAATTCCTCTCCCCAAAAGCTAAAACTGTTGAGACAAAAAAGGCAGGTACACATGCAGAAATAACTTAAAGATACAGTGGATACGTTCTAGTGATCATGAAGAACTGGATGGAGCAAATAAAAGCAGAAGGAAGGACTCTGCCCAAGGCCCCAAAAGCATGTTACCCTTCTGAAGACATTAACATCAGGGGATAGTTAAACAGATGTTATCATCTGGAAAGGCAAATTAGCCTTTTGTATCAGCGAAGTCCACTTCAACCAAAACATTCCAACTCTATCCAGAGACCTCAAATGCATGTACACACAAATACACACACAAAAATAATTTACAGATCAGTCACCTGGAATTCAACTGTGATGGCAATAATATGGGAGAAGTAATGTGACCTAAGGACAACGGAATACATACATACCATAGAAAGTCCATGTCAATAAAGCTTTGCTGATTAATATTGAGGATATTGTTCACAAACCATTAGTAATATGGCAGAGAAGCTATGCTTATCAGCATTTTTATATTCCTACAGGAACCAAGCTATCCTTTCTATACATTTTCCAGCCCCAAAGACATATTACTTCTCTAGATATGACTCCACCAATCTGTGTATCAAGACAAAATTCAAAGGAAAGTATACTCTTCAAAACAGAAGCTGGCATTAAGAACTGAAGATAATCCATTGACTGACTGCCCTCAGACTGCCTGTGGGGGACACGCATGGACAAGGTAAGCAGGGCCCCCACATCGAGAGTGCCCAGGAAGCAATGAGCACACATAACCTCAGTACAACCCTTTGGCAATGGGTCCCATATAAATGGGATTTAAAAAATTATATTTATAAATACAAAGCCAAGTCTAGTTTCAGAGAAGGGCTACACAGAAGAGCTGTGAGAACCTTTATCCTTTTACACTGCTATCAAAATGACTCAAGTCTGCTGGTTTTCTAAGTTTGTATAGAGAAAAGTGACATTTTACACCACTGATGAATGTCAAATGACAAGCATTGAAATGGAAACATGACACAGCACCTACACAAAGAACTGCAATATTGCTGTGTACCCTGCTTCCCATAATCTGATAGCAGACTTTCCTGATAGCCTTTTTTCCTGAAAGGACAACCACATGTACTCTTCAGAAACAGAGCTAAATTTGCCCTTGTTCTGCAAGTCAGGCCCATGCTCAAACTGTGCTGCACAAGACATTTTCAAGCAGGATACAGTCCAGCAGAGCCTCAGAAGCTACAGCCACCGATTCGCAGAACACACCACCACCTTTTCTACAAATGGTAAAAACCTGCAGCTACTCTTAATGCTCAGAGGTCACTTACCAAAAAGTAGAACTTATTCCCTGAATATCTTAAAAGGCTTTTACAGCAGCTTTTCACCTATTACTGAATACTAACTTTTACACGCCATTTGAGTAACTAAAAACAGGACACAATTCTCAATAAGACACCTTAAGTTTTTGTAACAACATCTTCAAGAACCTCATAGGAAATTGAAGGAATGATCATTTTCTGAAATGAAAATGAAGGGATAATCATTTTCTAAAATTCCTGGCCTACTGCATCAGTGGCACTTTTGGTCTTGATCACTTAATGGCAGAATGTTCTGGAATTACATGCCCTCTCCAACTATTCCTTGAGAATATATCACATGGGAAAAAAATACCCAGATTCTAAACCCAAAATACTAGAAAACAATGGTAAAAAAGTATTACATGTACATTGAATGCTTTAATCAATATTTTGATATGTGTATCCTGACATCAAAAGGTGAGAATTCAAAGACAAGTTGAAAAGCAGTGAGTGTAGTGACAAAACACAGTTATGTCCCAATGGCAAAACCCAAAAAGCATGGTAAAAGTCATGGATTTAAAAAAAAAAAAAAAAAAGTACCACATGCAAAGGTGACCAGCAAAGCCACAATGTAGCCACAGGGAGGTATATCGCAGTTTATAATTTCCTATGACAGAACTCAGCAGGACAACAATGCTCAAACTAGTCAGAAAAGGAAGCAACATAGTTGGAACCACTCCACTGAATCTCTACCACTTAATTTCTTAACAAAACCTTTGTTGAAAAAACATCATACTAGGCAACTCGACCTTGGCTTGCAACCTTCTCAGTCTAATTTTAGATTACGGTGGATTTAGGGGTTACAAAGATGTATTCAGAGATCCAAAGTTTTCTCAAGAAACCACATGGGGTCCTCACATGCTGCTGGAAACAGTATTAAAGGCTCATTAAAGGCTAAAAGCCAGCATTTTTCCTGACACATGGGAACTCACACATCTAAGCATCCCTCCAGACAGGGTTTAGCAAGTCACAACAGGGCTGATCAACGGTTTTCAGTGTAAATTACTTCACTGGTCTACGAGCTGCAGCCCTCACCCACCATGTTTCATACTGTCTCTTCCAAGGACAAAGGGAAGTGACCTCTCACGAAGAAGACAGGCAGACAAGAGCAACAGCTTTAAACCTTTCCAAGCACAGATCAAAGCTTCACCAGGTCTGCTATTTTCCTAATACAGCCTAACACCTTCCTCTGGTATTTCTATCATGCCTGAGCATACTGCTTAAATTCCTACATTCTCTGGTTTAAGTTTTTATGGTATGAAACATGTACGTTCCCAAAACACAAGAGTCCATGTTTGCTCAATAAAAGGTTTTGGAGTGGGCCAATACATTCTAGGGTAGCAACCACAGCTTCAGCAAAACACCTGGTTGTTATAGACTTGGTGCCCAAAGGATCAGGCTGCTATTCTGCTGATGGGCAGGGAAATTTGAGAGGTGTTCAGCATTGAAAACAGTCACCACCTCTGCTTGCTCTGCATCCTCACAAAGCATAAGAAGGGAACAGCAGATTCGGTACGTCTCACAGCAGCCCAGGCACTGTGCTACAGACAGATGAATTACTGATCACAAGGGCACACCTAAAAGACAGACAATCTGAAAACCTTGACCTGAAAGCCATCATACAGTTTGTGATATTTGCAATCTCAACAAAACCTCATTTCCAATGCTGCCATTTAATATTACACCTTTATTGAACCCACAAATGTGATTCTGAAGAAGGCCTAACTATGAAAGAAAATTATTATTGTAAGAAAAGACATTAAGATTAGACAGATAACATGAGGACTGGAACAATGAAGTCAATCGCCAAAAATGTACTATCATGTTCAAACTCGGTGTCTTTGGAGCAATCTACTGTAAACTTTTGGTCTTCATTTTGCTTTTAAAGTGACTCATATTCTGCAAATGCACACTCAGTGTTGAAATCCTTTAATATTTTGCAAGTGGTTTAATTAGCCTGCCACATTACCTTGGAGACAGTCCACCATGGGAACAGTTGGTAGGCGAAGTTAAGGGGCTGGTTCTGCTGCTGGAGTGCCGGGAAGGAGTCCGACCAAGGGTATTGCTGGGGGAACCCTGGCACAAGCAGGAAGACAGAGATTAGCAACGTGTTGCAATACACAGGCAGAAGCACACAACAGGTCCAAATATTGCCTTTGTTTGCGCTAGACAAGCATTGTGTTGTCTTGGGTCTCTGCAGCCACGGTTCTTGTAGTCATTATTATGCTACTGAAGGTGGTGCTCTGAGGATAAAGAAAGCACATGTGCACTTTTCTGCAATCCACAGTACCTAAAGTTCTAATTATGCAACACACAGAGCCTGCAAATATTGCCAGAGAAATGGTTTGTCGATCCACCAGGCTACCCATCTTTTCAGACATGTTTTGCCAGGCTCCAAAGTATGCAGACCTTTACGATGGCAATTTAGCAATTTAATTATGCAGCTATTTTCCCCATTGTCTAAAGCATTCTGATTGTGCTTGCTACAAGCATAAGTAAGCATTTTTCCACTGGCCTGCACAATCATTTATACCACAGCAAAATGAAAAGAAATTGCTCCTAATTCTGGCTCTCTTTGCACAAAGTCAGAGGTACTAGAGAATCCAGACCATTTGCTGGGAAATCTAGTGTTGCAGTTCTAGCTTACACAAAGGTCTACTTATCCAAAGTAGTGGAAGTGCAAAGATAGGAAGGTTCAAATTCCAGCAAGTTTCACAAGATTTCCACATAAAAAAGGCAAAAAAAAAATACCCTAATCCTAGCTGCTCTGGGCGTAAAAGAAGTTTAGAGCATACTTAAATCCTCTACTAACATATTTAGAGAAATAAAAATACGTAAGTGCTTCCTGTAAAACCAATACATAAAGTAATAAATGTAGACTGAGGAGACCTTGTAGGTCATATCAAAGCTCCTTCAAGCTTCTTAGTAGACAACACATCTGTTATTAAACTGATTTCAATAGCAACGGTAAGCCCAGAAAATCTGTGGTATCAGGATCTCTTTTTTTAGTCAAAAGGTTGTTACTAGCAGGATTTTCAAAAGCACCACCAACATAAAAGCACAAACCCCACTAACTTTCATGCGCTTATCTATTTTTTTTTCTTTTTAAGTCTGTACCAATTATGACTATATTAAATTTAAAAATAACTGAGGGGTTTTTTTTAATGGTCCCTATAAAGCAACAACAGACAGAAGCTTCTATTGCTATATTGCTTCAAGACAACAGTCACAGATAATTCATACTGCTGAACATCTGTTATAGCTTATCAATGAGCTGCTGTCTTTGGGGCTCTGCTGTTTGCAAGGACAAGGGCCTCTCACCACACTGGTGTTACTGGAGTTCTTGAGGTGGTTGTGCAGGAGCTTGGTAGCACCATCCTGGAATGTTTTTGGCAAGGCACCAAGTAACATGGTAAACTCAGGAGTGTTCAATTCAAAGAGAGAAATCAGGACTATCTGTGCTGCCTGAAAAGAAGAAAGAAAGAAGAAAAGACCGTCAGTTTTTATTCTTTGAAAATAGTGTTCATTCTGTTGGCAATGATACTTATGGTAAATGATGTGTGTTTGATTCAAAAAGATGACTCCCACGCTGGGCAAACTTTTGACATTCTTTGTGTTGTGTCATAAGTAATTGCCAATTGCTATAGTTAACTTTTTGGTTCTTAGGGCTTACAATATACTTTTGTATTTATATTATTAACTTCTCAGATGTGACGTGTACAGCTATCCAGAGCTAGTTAGAAAAATCTTACCGTCATCCTGTCCAGCACATATTTCAATTGAACAAGTTACTGCAAAAATTTACAGGAAACAAGCAAAACCAGATGCTCAGATAAGTATGAAGAATGTAGGACTGCAATCTGTCATTCCCATGCTTTCTACTTGAAGTACAAATGAGACTGGTTCCCCTTCTGTAAACCTTTCCTCTTCCTAAGGATCTGAATAAGTTTGTTTCAGCAAATGAACAATCCCTGCTTCTGTCTTCCCACCTCTCCATGCAAATCTCACTACTGAGGCTGTTTCAGCACAGAAGACTTCATCTTAAGGGGGTGGTAAGAACCACTTTTCTCTCATCTACAGAAAGTCTAAACCTCACCAGATTCCCTAACTTTAATAAGTGAAATAGGGTACTACCAAAACAATAGAGAAGTTTACCATTACTTTCACTGGACAGGGTTTGCCCTATCTGCCTGGAAGGCAAACTGCCACAAAAGGATGCCCACTAGCTCCATTAGCAGATATGCAGCTCTGCATATTCTGAACTACAACAATGGAATCAAATGGGAATGGAAGCAGAATAAATCACAAGAGTGCAGATCTACAAGAGTAATTAGCATTACATGTCCCTAACTGGATTTCACCAGCAGCATAAAACCCACAGGGATTGCACCGATTCTGGATTTTTTTATTCCCCTGTCTTTGCCTTGAAAAAAAAAAAAGTATATATATATAAAAAAAGAATTAAAGAATCCATTAAAGAAACAATAAAATTTGAGCAATGATGAAGGACCACTGATGGTCTGCAGCACTACCTTCTCCATTGACACACTAATCTCCTAGATACGTATTTGGATACAAAGCAGCGGCTCAGGCTTACAAAGTAAGAAGCAAAGCTGCACAAGCTCTTATTTTGGAACAGCTACAGATTTAGGAAGAGCGGATACATGTGTTTGACCATTTGGGGAACTCTTTAAAAATGGAAAATAACTGTAAAGAGGGTAAAAATACAATTTGCTTCTGTGGAAATAATGGCACATTGATTGTTCTCATCAATTCAAAGGAAGGGTTTTTAGTAATGTGTTTGTAAAGTTACAACAATGAAGTGTATCTGCAGTTCCCTGTGAAGTGGAATCCTTCAGCAGATGATGAACTTGGGTACACAAAACCCCTTTCATAGTTGAGAGGAATCAAAGTACCTCATTGTTTCAGTTGCACTGTTCAAATTGCAATTCAAACTATGCTGTTCCTTCTGCTCATCAGCCCCAGTTTGCAGCAACACAGCTTTTTATATAAAAACATTTTCTATCCACAGAAGTTTGGTAAGTAACATACTTCTCATAAGACAAATAGAGGAACTGTGGCACAAAACACTGAACAGGCTTCCAAGGACTGCAGCGAGCAACAGGTCTTCAAACTCTTCATTCCAGATGGATCATGCAGCCTCCTGCCAAAACTCTCACTGACTTCAACTGAAACACAGTATGTTATTGTTCACTTCACACTAAAAATCTGAGAATGAAAGAAGTGAAGAGATAATTTTTCCCATGGCTTTCCTAACTCCACACTCTACCCTCCTGTAACGTGAAGTTTTGGGCAACTCCGCCATGAAGTCTGCCTGGTATCCAACAAGGATGTGTATTTCTGTCCATTTTGCTGATGAAAACTTAAGTTCTTGGATCATAGTATTTTCTGTAATAAAAATATTACTACAAACAAGATCTCAGAAAAATAATCATTGTGTTGAGCTGAATACAAAGTTTCAAGTCATGCCAAAGTTCACTCCCATTTGCAAATGGCATGCATATCCCGGATGGTTAGAAAACGGACATGCACATCTTCCATGTCAGAACGAGCACATCTCATACTCATTGAGATAAATAGCAAAAATCAATCAACAAGTTTCCAAAGCTTGAGAGATTGCTCAGAGACTTGAACATCTGGAGATATCAACTGGTAAATTCAGGAGCTGCCCAAGGTACAGTCAAGTGGGGAAGGATTTCAGATACTTTTGTTCCAAGTCTCTCATTGATGGATTAGAAGTAAGGTCAGCCTTGGGGACATCATAAGTAAATAGAGCAAAATGTGCCCAAGAGTGCAGGCACTCTTTGATGTGATATTCTGGATGTACCTTTCTTGTATGCCAGAGACATCTAAGGTGCATTTCACAGATCTGAGCAAAATCTTCACCAAAGTTCCTCCAGGGACTTCATGATTCTGTGGCTTCACTTTGGAGCAGAGAGTTATCTAATTGGTACAGTTTAACCCTAACACACAAATGCTGTGCCTACAGGAGTATCTGAGGGTAATTTCAGCTCCCAGAAGTGACTTCAATTTTATTCCTTTTTTTTTGTTGTTTTGGCTTTAATGAAAACATGACTGTGTCCGCCAAGCCTCTCTGCACAAAATACAGCTTGTTTTCAGGAGTGTCTGCCAGTATTCTGTGCACCCAGCGCTCTTCAGTAGCTTTGCTGTTGCCTGCAAATAGGTCATTGGGCTTTGAACGAAACACTCAACTGTCGCTCAATACTTTGGATTATTCAAGGAGTGGATAAATTTAAAACAAACAATAACAAACTTATTTCTGTACACAATGTACAAACATTCTCCATGCAACACCCATGCCTAATGATATATGGCTTGAAGAAAGAACAGTATCTGGATTTTCCCCTGCCTTTGTGTCCCTTTATCATTAGTGTGGAACAATAATCCATCTCCTTTTAGTGACATATAACGTAGACCCTACAGATTATCTTATCTTAATGAAGCAGTTCTCTGCTGGCTTGAGCTGGAGGAACTCCAGTGACTTCAGAGCCTGACTGTGCTGGTGAGGGGGTCTGGTTCCACATCAGGTTCTTGAATCATTTGCAAAGGATGGCTTATGTAACGTCCTTATTTTCCTTATAACAATGCAGTGACGGATCGGGTTCCACAAACCGGTGGCAGCTCCCAAAGTTTCACACTTAGATCAATGCCATATTCTTGCTGCCCAACAGTGTCAGCTGCTAAAGACACAAATGTTTTAGCATCTTTTGGGTTTTGTTTTCACCTGAACAGTGAGTATTGGCCAGATTTGTCAAAACCTGTAAGCTCTGCAACTTGGCTGAATTATAATAAAGTCTCTATGAAATAGCTTGGGCTCATTAAGTGAAAAGATCAAGGCTAACTGGAAATATCTATTGAAATCGGAGAGAAAATGTGGTCAGTGACCTAAACTTAATACAAGCACCTGCCTTTTGATTGCTGCTGTCGCTGGTCCAATAGACCAAGTGGAATAAGCTGCTAGTTGCCTAAGTTACATGAAAGTATTTTTCAAGCTTCTCAAACTTCTATTGGCAATGGGCTGAAAAGACTGACAGCTCCATAAAAGGAGAGGACCTCATACCCTGACTGCTTACGAGGGACTACAACACAGGAGTTAACAGCAAAGCACACCAAAGCCCCCCAAAAATTACTTCACAGACAAGACACGCTTTTTTCAGGCTCCCAGTCGAAGTCTCTTTATACAGCTAGACAGTTGAGTTGGGACTGCAAACAAGATTAGTGCGATTAGTACACACGGCTTTTGGTCTACCTGTTTACATTTCTCTTCCAAGTTTCCTTCACCAGGGCCTGAGGAAGCTGTAGTTGTCCTAGCTGGCAAATCCTCACCCACCCAACTATGCATGGTCTGGTTTTGACAAACAGGGAAGTTGATATTATTTAGAGAAACCATAGATTTCAAGCAAATCATCTAAGCAGTAATACATGCTATCTTTTTTGCAGAAGAGTTTTAAGCAGTTGCTTGCTTATTTTCAAATTGCAAAATGCATTGATATTTGAGTTAACCAGAAGAGCATTCCTTTCAGCAGAGGGCAGCACTGGCTCAAAAATTAAATTCAGCCCAAATTTCCAGGTTTACAGATCCCCTAAGTTCTCCTTTGAGGCTTTGCTGTGGCAACTTCCTTAATGCCTCCATAACCACTTGAAAACCCCTGCTGAGGTGAGGTGTAAAGCCTGAGCAGTGCTATACTGAGATGACACGTGCATATGGGCAGGAGTAGGGGAACAGGAGCTTGCATCTGCCTGCACCTTACCCTCCTCCTCAGTAAGTTCAGAGGAAGAAGCAGTTAAGAACTTGCAAACTCCTGACTCCAGTCTGGGCATCAGTTTGACAGACCAATGCTGTCTACAAATTCCTTTTATCACACGACTGGTCTGGGGAAGATCCACACTAAGATCTACTCGCTTTTGACAAACAGTCATAGTCTCTGTGCATCACTCATTTCACTGCCCAGTTTAAGGCCAACGTGGTTTTTATAACCTGAGGCACACTGGAACAGAGAAGCTCTCTCTCTCACGTGTCACTTTGACTTATACTGAACTGCACATCAAATATAGATCCACTGAGATCAAGAGGCAGCAGTGACACATTAGGCAGCTTGTATTAGCACACATCAGCATGGGGCAACACTTTGATTTTCCGATGAGCATAGCTGATGTTAAATAAGTTAATGCACATCTACTGAGAGTGTTTGCAGGCTCTAAAAAAAAAAGTGTTATTTGAGTGTACTTTCCAGCACTCAATTAAGTTAGCTGGCACCAAGCTACAAACTAGCTACCAAACCAAACCTCCTGCTTGTTCCTTTTTCAGGTCTAGAATCAGATGAGTATGGACATCCACATATGATATGGTAATATGAAGCACAATGGCTTCATTGGTTCATACATAATTCAAGCACGTTAGCTTGAGCACAAGTTTTTAAACACACAGTTTTCGCAAAAGACTTCTATTAGAATATGCTGTTTACATCCACATCCTGAAAAGGAAGAATTTGTTTAACAGATTTAAATAAACAATTCACATACAGATTAAATCTACACTGCTAATGTGTTTTATATACAGAACACACTTAATATATTGGCTTTTACAAGTCATGGATGGTTGCATTACATCTGTCAAGGGCATCTCAAATAAGTGCCAGCAAAAACTATGCAGCACTGAATCATCACCTATTTGGATTACTCTTCTACTGTGGAATACAACTGCTAATGTGTGCTGGTTTGTGACTTGGGCACAACAAAGACCATGGCAAAAATAGCCATTATTTCTGGAGATCCTCATGTCACCCCAGAAGTCAAGCCAATGAAGGCTACTCTGAGTAACCTTGCCCCTTAGAAAAGCATTGCCTTGTTTTTGAATTTGTTGCAAAAACAGATTTGAGGACTAGAAACAGCAGTTACATTTCATTAACAATTGAGAAACTTCTGTTATAAACCCTGCCATGATGTAAGCCTGATTTCTGAGGGGGAATTTCCCATGTATATGCAAAGAAAGAAGATAAGCTACTGAAGTAAGAGATGGTTTGTAATGAAAACATGCTTTAATTTGCACAGAGTTTCAAAATGCTAGAATAAATATGGCAGACATCCACCGCAGTGCACAGAAAACAGCCTATGGTCTATTTATGGGGTGGCTCTACAATGTGTCATGTAAATATCACCTTTTATCTCAATTTTCAAACTTTCTATTCCTATGTAGGTTTGTGTGTATTTATATAAATAGTATATACACACAAACATTATGCACAGACACATAATATAAGCATGAGTATACACATTCTGTGAAGCAATTTCTTTTTGGATTATCATGCACTAGCTCCTACTGTTTCAACAAACTAAGAAAACGTTGATTATTATGAACTGCTTTCAACCCAAAGGACACTTGGGTCATGGTTCTGACCAAATGAGAAAGGGTGTATAATGAGAAGAGGTTTATTTTAAGGAAATCTACCCTAGTACCGTGTTTCCAACAAGCACGTGATGATTTTCTGGCCACTAATGTTGGGAAAACCCATTTTCCTTACACCGCGTACACTAAAAACATTTAGGCTTTAATAGTTCTCTAGCATCAAATTCAAAACAAACAGAAAACGACAGCTACTATTTTGGAAACACAGCTAGGACACAGAGATCCTTTTTGTTCTAATAGCACTAAATCAGGTAAACACTGAAGTCCACCAGGTGCCATTTTTGATGTATTACACTATTTTTCCTAACTCTCATCAAGTTTAAATACCTGAAAGGAGTTCCTCTGTGCATTTAGGCTGAGTTTGACTTCTTTAGGAATATCTTCTGGCTAAAAGCCTGACCTCAGCAATATGGTCATAGTCCTATTTAAGACTCCATAAGACTGAAATGACACACTACGCCTGGTCCTTGGGTAACCTGCCTCCTCATGGAGTCCATGAGATGCACAAATTTGGTGTAGGAATACTGCAAGAACACTAGAGAAACCTCTGATGCAGGAAGGCAAGGGCTTCTGACTACAGAATATTAAAACAACTTGCCATTTAAAAGCTTTTCTGCAAACACCCTCTCTGCCACTGCTACTGTAACAGGCCACAACCCACAGTGTTTACTTGCCCAACACCAGTAAAGATGAACAATGCCATCGTTCATCCCAGAGTCTTTGGGAGTGATTTTACTGTGAAGCTTCTATCCCAGAGTTGCTCAAAAGTTTGAGCAATGGACATCATCTGCAGCAGACATCATCTACCTGGACTTATGCAAAGCGTTGACACTGTCCCACATGACATCCTAGTCTCAGAACTGTAAAGTCACCGGATTGATGTATGGACCACTCAGTGAATAAGGAACTGGCTGGATGGCTGCACTCAAAGGGTTGTGGTCAACGGTTCAATGTCCAAGTGGTGGACGGTGATGAGTGGTGTCCCACAAGGGTCAGTGCTGGGGCCTGTGCTATTTAACATCTGTTGGAGACATGGACAGTGGGATTGAATGTACCCTCAGCAAGTTTGCCGGTGACACCAAGCCTGGTGGTGTGGTCCACACACAGGAGGGAAGGGATGCCATCCATCCAGAGGGACCTGGACGGGCTTTGAGAGGTGGGCTAATGCAATTCACATGAAGTTCAACCAAGCCANGCCACAAAGATGATTAGAGGGTTGGAGCACCTCTCCTATGAGGACAGGCTAAGGGAGCTGGGGCTGTTCAGCCTGGAGAAGAGAAGGCTCCAGGGAGACCTTCTAGCAGCCATCCAGTATCTGAAGGGAGCCTACAGGAGAGCTGGAGAGGGACTCTTTGTCAGGAAGCATAGTGACAGGACAAAGGGTAATGTTTTTAAACTAGAAGAGGGAAGATTTGGATTGGATATTAGGAAGAAATTCTTTCCTGTGAGGGTGGTGAGGCACTGGAACAGGTTGCCCAGAGGAGTTGTGGATGCCCCATCCCTGGAAGTGTTCAAGTCCAGGCTGGATGGGGCTTTGAACAATCTGCTCTAGTGGAAGGTGTCCCTGCCCATGGCAGGGGGGTTGGAACTCGATCTTTAAAGTCCCTTCCAACCCTAACCACTCTATGATTCTATGAAATCAGCCCGATGCTAGATGCAAAATTAAA
Organism: Pedionomus torquatus; assembly: GCA_013398155.1. NCBI lineage: Eukaryota > Metazoa > Chordata > Aves > Charadriiformes > Pedionomidae > Pedionomus > Pedionomus torquatus. Next base: position 105,607 of record VZRU01001964.1, read on the forward strand.
GTGCCAGGACAGATTTGAGAGGTCTCATGGCATCACGTCGCAAACAAGCCCAATTTAATTTCCTTAGCAATGTTTCCTTTCTTATCCTTCACTGGGTCCTCCTACAGAACATGACAGCATTATTTTGCTCTGGGCTATACAGATAAACGTGATTTCCTTATCAAAGTGACAATATCAATATTTCTGAAGAAATGACATCTAGTTAAGAAATGACATTCTAGTTAAAGAAGTAAATATACCTTCATTGTCTGTTTGAGCATATGAAGAATTTGTCAACCTACAGCTTTCTCTCTGAAATGTTCCTCATCTTCCAGTATAATTGAGAAACAGTTTCTTGATTAAGCAGCTTTCAGAGAAAAAAAAAGTGATCCCAAACTTGCTTTCTTTGGATACCTCTGAGTTTCATCTGCAGACCAGTGGTGCCAATCCAAGGATGGCCCTACCTGTGGTAGTCTGAGGGGGACTTCATCTTCATGCAAATCACAGTAACACAAGAACCCTCCTGGGCCTTTTGGCCCATTGCAATGGTTCTAGTTTCTTACGAAGTCCTGAATACTGTCTGTATTCAACAGCAGCTTGGCCAAACTCAGGAACAAGTGGGATTGTTGAAAGAAAAAGTTTTCCCAGCTATACAAGTGCAAGGCAGAACACAATGTACACATGATACGAGGCTACCCATAATGTCTAAAAATGCTTGTAAAATGGAACAACTATAGGAATGTTTCATCAACAGAGAAGCCATCAGGATTATCTGGCACAACGCTGAAATTACTTCTTCCCAGAGATTAGTACTCTAAATGACGATCTGGCTATACAGATCTTGTTATTTATCATTAAGACCAGAACTTGACTGATTAACAAAATGGTAGGCAATGTCACTAGCCTTCACCTTAGGAGGCCTTGCTCCCCTCCAGCCTGTACAAGCTCTTCCTGAATGCTAAGGATCCTGTGTGCGCACACACACAACTCCACCCCCTCAAATGCTGAATACTCATGTTTAATAAAAGTTTCCATTCACCCAAGCCTTGGACATGAGGCTTCTTTAGGCTTTGGCTAGGGTCAAATCAGAAGCCTTATTCTCATTTTCATTCTCCATGGCTCTTGTCCAAGATCACAGTATTTTCCCACAGAGCCCGAGCCTGTCATCCAAATGCAATAAGCACTTACCTACGTAAGGATTGCACAATAACTTTGCTGGCAATGTTAGTGGTAACATGGTGAAGGTACTGACTTAATGTCCTCAGACCAGTCATCACAGTATTTGCATCCCCCATTGTGTTACTTTCCTATGTGTTAATTAAATGGCTTTTGTAAAATGATTTCATCAAATCTTGAACATTTTCCAGAGGCAGAAAAACAATAAAATAATCAGAATTGACACCCTGTTACAGAGCAGAATGAACCAAAGCAGAAGAAAGCCAAGTACATTGGACAAGGTTAGACCCTACTGCAATCAAAATTAGAGCTGAGTTATCTGAAATCCTGATCTGTGCCCTACCCATTGATATATTCTGCTTTCTGCTTGGGAAAAAAGCAGCCAGCAAGCCGTAGGCGCACAAATTACCAGCAGGTGCTCTCTTTGCACTGGAAACACATCCCATCCAGGTCTCCATGCAAAGCTGCATGACCCGTTCCTACCCAATGGCTTTTGTTCAGCAGAGACGACAAATGCCTTTCACCCTTCTTCTAGCACTGCTTGCCGGAAGTAAATCTTAACTTGAATGCAGGGCAAACACCCGTAAGTACTAACAATCTTTAAAACACGACAAATATTTACCTACAGCCACTGCAGATCACTTTATTTTACACATAAAGGTTGACAATAACTTTGACTGTACATAGTTCACAGCTACTATCAGCAGCTTAAATGGTTTCTGCCCTGAGAAGGAATCACAGCACTTTGTCAATGACACTGTAATATCAACTGTACGTTCCTCAAAGTACATCATGTTTTTCTTGCGATAAGAGAGCTTATGTTTAGCTACAGATATCATTCCATATAAGAACATAAACCCTTTTATGCAAGCAGCATTTCTTCTGATTTCACTAGCTATAAACCATGATTGAAGTTCAGTCAGGTGTCAGACACGTTAAGTGTGCTCATTATGTGTACTTAAGTAGTCATCATAAGAATATGCAAGTTTTATTAATAAAGGTGCATCATTTGGTTCGAAAAAGGGTTTTGGACTAAATGCCACTTTTTGTTATATTTTTCTGCACTCCCCACACTATGGGGCTGGGACCTCTGTAACCATCACACAGTGAACAGTAGTAACGGAGAGATGATAAAAGGATAATTTCACTGTTGACTGAAAATATAATTTCTTGAACAGATCCCTTTATTGCTACCACAGAATCAGATCTGCGTGACTGATGGCCAAGTGCACACAGTAGCCATGTGTTCCCCAACTGACAGAGGTCATTTACATGCTTTACCTCTAGCACGAGTGAGCTTGTTTTACCTGCATCCGCTCAAAGGTAAGACCCAGAAAGAACAGCACAGCCATGACACACAAAGGTGCTACTTGCATTAAGGTAGCATTCAGTAACTCGAATCCGGGCGAGAACTACACTGACCATGGCACTACATTCCAGGGGGGATGACGGGAGGGGGGAGAAAGAGTCCCTGTAACCATTGAGAACTTGAGCATTGGCATTGCTGTTCCACCAAGTGAGCTACAACAGTCCACACGGACTGCACTGCGCCAGCCAACACTCCTCATTATCAAAAATAAAGTGTGTTCTTGTCAGATTGCAGGAGCCAAGCCAATTCCACTGGTGGTCTCAAACCTAGACTCTACTGAAAAATTACTTTTTAATCCTTTTTACAGGCCTCTTGTAATACTTTGATCATTTCAACACTGAATTGGTTCTTCCCTTTCTCACCCATAGCCTCAACTGCTGTCTCCATTTTTAGGTTGTGCCAATGTTTACAATACATCATCTGCTTCACACTTAGAAAACCTCAGATCTTGAAGGCCACTGTAATACCTTCCACAAGGTTAGAATTTTCTGATCCTTACATGAATTATCTTCATATAAAAAAGGGTTTTTTTGTCCAGCTTACAGTGTCCAAAAAGGGAGAACAATTTTGTGTTCTTCAGAACGTTTTACCAGTCAGGGGTGTTACTGCATAATGAATTTATCTCTCTCAGGACTGTAGTTAACAGACTAATAATAGCCAATGATTGCTTACAAATCTTCTGCTGCAGGGTTTCTTCTATAGCCCACAGTTTGTTCTATGTTCTTAATAAAATCAGCACTGGTATGATGAAATGAAAGATCACCTGGGCATTCATTTTCAGTAGCCTAAGTTAGCTCAACTGTGTGACAATTTATTTGAAAGCTACAGGCATCAGAGGCAAATCCAAGGCACATGCAGGTTTAACAAAGAGGATTCAGTAATCTCTTATCAGCCCCTGAGGCACTTGCCCAGGCACTGCTCAGGTGGAGTTTGCTGGAAGTTTTGGCACAGCTCCACACATCTTTGAAACAGATAAAAGAATGGACACCACACTGAACACCCACTCCTCACATCCTGCAGCTTCTCAGCCCATTTTTTCAGCTGCTGTAGATACTCTTCACTCAATTTTGCATGCAGCAATGATGACCCCTAATGGTGGAATACTACTTTGGCTAAGCAATATGCAGAGATTTTGCTTTTTAATGTATATTTCTAATTGCATTAATTACAAGTCTATCTTGCAGACTAAGAGAGTAAACTACTTGAGGTTTACTTGAACTGTAACAAAGAAGCAGCTTCTTTGTCTGTTTATTCTTTCTGATGTTGTCCATGGAAGCATCAAAATGGAAACAATAAACTGATTATAATGATCATAGAAATGTGTATTCCGGATCTAAGTCCAGGATTTAACATCGCCCTTTTTTTTTTCCTGAGGCAGACAACTTCAGAGAAGCAAGTTTCAGTCACACTGGTGTGGATAATCTCTGCAGAAAGTCTGCAGAAAAGAGGATAAGACATTTTTCTCTAGATCCCATCAGCTGTATGCCAGAGAGCAAACAGCATGCAGCCAAAAAGCTGTCTTTGAAGCCATATGTCAGCTATCAGATAATGCTGCAGTTGCAGTACCTTTGATAGCCAGTGATCTTTTCATCAGAATCAAATAATTACTAACAGCAAAAATAATTTTCTTATTTCCAAAGTTATAAAATAATACATTATTCTAATATTAATTCAACATTTTAAGTGCATGTAGAGTGCCAAAGCTTCATGTTTAAAGTTTTGGTGTTGTTTTGTTTTTTTAAATCCAAGTACATTTCCTGGAATTGATTTCTACATCTGGGTTGGGAAGAGAAGGTAATTTTTAATTTTGTTACAGATGCCAGGTACATAAAACTAAGTCCCAGACTTTTCTCTTGGGATAGATGAGTATCACTACCTGCCCCATTTCAGTTTGCCTGACATTTGCATCTACAGCAAGATAAAGAACAAGGTAACTATTACCCAGGCCTGACCTAAATGTGTCAGCTTTTCCCAGGTTGAGATAAAGACACAGCTCTTAAAAGAGCTGAGAGCCCCTGGCAGCTTACTGATTCATGTACTTTCTTTTAATAATATTATAACACAGAAGTCATGCCAGATTTCATCCAAGACTACAAAGCACAAAGCCTTCATCTAAATAAACAAAACCCTAGAGATATTTCTAGACTGCTCAAAAAGAAAGCACATTTTGAAACTATGATGTCTTTTTGCATAGTAATAGTAGTAAAGCCACACAGCTAAGTACCTAGCATAAAAAAAACCCAAAAAAACAAACAACCAAAAACCGAAGACATTCAGAAACATGTCTTAACTGAATTAGACATTTGTTTCTGACAGTAAGGTATGTGAAATCCATTTTTTAAAATTAGAATCTAGCCACTGAGATTTTCATTAACTGTTATTTTTTGGGTGTGGTTATTTGAGCTTGGGTGGTTTTGTTGGTTTTTTTGTTGTGTTTTTTTAAGAAAACAATTACCGCAAATACTTCATCATCCTGGCTTACCTTTCTCACATCTGAGCTCTTTGGTTCTGTTGTCCAAGTTATAATTCTAGAAACAGCAAGTCTTGTCTCACTAGAGTTCACAAAGTCTGTTGGATCCATCTGTCTTGCCAAGGACTCAATATACTTCAGGATAGCAACTTTCACCTGAGAAAGGAAATGGGATTCGTTAATCTCATCAGCTAGCAAAGATGGATCTACCCCATTAAAAACAGATACTGCTAACAGACTGACAAGACCTATATCACATTGGGGGAAAAAAAAACACATTCCCGTGACATGTCTATCTCATTTCAAAAATCAAGAGCAACCTCCTACCCAGATAAGTTTTGTGTAGTAGGAGTCTAGAACAGTATATCAGAACTTGGCTGAAATACATATGTCTACTTGTGCATTTGCATAAGCAAATCAATACTCCACCAGGCTGTTTCCACCAGCGGTTATTGTTCCAGATGTTAAACCTTAATTTTTGGCCTCAAACCAAATGCCTGATACTGGAGTGTCAGAAGATCCAAAATTTGTGAGGCTGAAAGGATGAAAGGACACAAGTCATTTGGCATTTTGTATATTACAGAATCATAGAATGATATGGGGTTGGAAGGGACCTCTGGAGATTAGTTAGTCCAATCTCCCTGACAAAGCATATTCCTGTCTCTGGCAGATAAATATGTAGGACTTCCACAGTTTAGACTGTTCCTACAGCATTGAAACAGCACCCTCCTGAGAAACAGTCTGCACAACAGCATCTCTATGGGAGGATTCAGTAACAGAAAGCTCTGATGTGTTTTTTTTTTTTTCTCCAAACCCTACACTTGCTATGTCTGATCTGTGCAACAAGCACTTAAGGTAGGCTTAGTGTCCCAACATGCCAGCTGTTTGGTCTGGTTCCTTCTGTCATGCACAGCCAGGGTTTTCTTCCCAACAAGACCAGGGCAAAGAGGAATTTTCCATGTCTAAACTTTAGTATGTTGCAGCGTGCCTAAAGCCCAGCTCTTGCTAACTTGTGATGAATCATAGGGTCCTATTTTAAAGATATTTAGATTTATTAAAATGGAGAATGAAAGAGATAAAGTTGCCAATATAATTTCTATATCATCCAGGTACTTCCAATTAATTATCTTTGTCCCGAGTTCTATGCTTTATGGTAGGTCTGACACGGTAAGGTAAGACAATCATGTTGATGCTTTAGCAAAAGGGCTTTTGATACTGACCTTCAGGTTTGGTGTTTGGGTCTGATCTACAATAAACCTCATCAAAATGTTAAATTGTTGATCAAACGGAAAAGAATCTCTGTCCAAAGAAAACAAAGGCAAAAATGTAACACAACGAATTTTCAGGACTAAATTAACATAATACTTTAAAGCTTTCACAACAGATTTCAGGACCAAACATACTTTTCTTCTAAACATCAACCAGAGAAACTCCAAGTCTAAGGATTAGCTGATTATTCATTTAATACTACCAAAACCTGATAAGTCAATACCTTTATACACAGTTACTTTATCTACTCTCTGTACACTTATCCACCTTTTGGCACATCTGTCCATTCCTCCTTCATTTCAGGCTGTGCTTCATTGCCTTCTCTGTACTAACAGACTGGTTCATCTTTTCCTCAGAGTTCATACCTGGTTTTGACTCCTCTCCTCTTACTACTTCCTCCTAGATTACTAATACTTCTTAATTATGCCATTTCCATGATGAGTTGAACATTATAGCAACAGTGTCCTGTGCTGGACATCCTTGGGAAAGGACATTGACTACAAAATCTGTGTGCACATCACAGTAACATTCAAGGTCTTTTCCCAAAATTACTGTTATTTGCTGCTTGAAAGCATGAAAAATGCTGAGTTTTGTGGTAAAACACCACTCATATCCTGAATAGTGCAAAAAAAACGTTCAAAAAGAAAATTGACATTAAAACACATGTATACCAAAAAAGCAAATAAAAATTAAAGTTACTTTTTAAAAAAGCTATGCTTTAAAGCTATCTATTTAGAAAAGAGGCAGGCCTTTTTAATTCCATGCTTGAAATACCATGATATAACTTTATCCTCCTTTATTCTGGTATTCATCAGGACTGAGCCCTCAAAAATATACGGCACTGTTAGGTTTCTAAAATGTTCATCGCATCCCTTCCTGTAATCCTGTAGAACCCTCCATAACATATGCCATCTGAGTACTCTACCTGGTGACATCCAGAGCTTTTTGAACTTTTGCCTGCACAGACCCCAGCAAATCTGCTCCCATTTTCTTTAGCAACTGGGTCAGGAGAACAAAAAGCCAATCCTGTAAGTCATCTTTATGAATGATGATGAAATCAACCAGGGTTTCCAGAAACATGCTGAAGACCTATAAATAAAACAAGTGTCACAAAAAGGAATACTCTGCTTTAAATAAAAATAATCAAAGGGGAGTGGGCTACAATCTGAGTTTCAGGATGATTTTGTTATAGACCGTTTCATGAATGAATTATTTTAGTGACTACATCGCTCTCAAAATAAAAAAAAAATCAGACAAGACACGTCTAAAATGTGTCGTATTAAAATACCACATGAAACAAATGAAGGAAGGGGGTAGAATACACTTACTCTCTGTTGTGAATTCCACGGCAAAGCAGGCCATGCAACAAAACAAACCACTCGTTAGCACACATAGTGATCAAGGCTGGTTGTTCAGATGCAGTTTGTCAACAGATAAAAGATGCATTCACTGAAAGTTTACATTTTCTTAAAACAAAATCTCTCCTCAGCAGTTACTTTGGACTGATTCAGTCTCCTCACTCATGAAAGTAACGTTTATGCAAGTTCACATGTAACAGTTTACATACATTTAACACCATAACTAATGATTTTTTAGCAATTATAAAAGCAGTGCAGATGACAGATCACCACTGCCAGAAAACATACTTAGTCCAGTGTTCAATAAACCCTCGCCTTACTCAGAAATTGGAAATATTTTGCAAACAAATAGCTACATCCTCACCCTTTCCACAAGGCCTACTGAACCTTCGAGAACCAAAACATTAGGACCTTACAGGTAGGAACCCTCACACTTTGACAGTCTGGTACAGCTTGTCCAGACTGTAATTATGGCCAAAAATGCACACTTGGAGCAAGACCTGTGGCAGGCCACTATGCCCACACAGGGCGATTTCCACTTGACAATCGTTTACTAAAACTGGTATACCAAGTGGTCTGAAGTAAAGAAATTTTTACAGCTTTTACTTCCTCAAAATGCATATAACTCAGCAACAGATGTTTTTTATCTAGAATTACCGGTTGCCCTCAACCAGCAAACCTCCTCAAGAAAAGGCATGAAACTCCCTTTTCCCCTCTCCCTGCTCCTGCTTACTTGTCAACAGAAGACCACTGGGTCTGGACATGCCTATCAGCCCAAATTCCCCATTCCTTAGCCTGCTGCTTCTTAAGAGATGTCTATAATTTCATGCCACAGCCTTTAACTACAAAGTTAAGCGTTATAAAGACCAAGTGGCTTTGAGATGGAGAGCAGTATGTTGATGAGAGCCCATACTGCTCCCAAGTGGCCACAAGACTCAAAATCCAGTGAACAGGTTGCTGAACTGTGGCTCGTTCCCCTTCATGGGCCTCACTCTGCTCTGTATCACCAAGACAATCCCTAGAGAAGTACAGATAAAACCCAACTCCTCACTCCAGGAGCTGATATTTGCAAAACACTAGAGGTTGCTCCTCAGGGAAGCACAGAGTAATCAGTCCTTCAAGAGACTGAGACAAACTTCTTCATTGTAAAACAGATAAAAATCAAGGGGGATTTATAAATGCCAGTTTCCCCCAGCAGATGGCAGGGGTAGAAATACAAAACCTTCATCTTGGAACAGTGTCAAACGTGCACACGTGATAATGTAAGAGAGTGAGACAAGTCTACATGATCTTACCTTGCTGTGAGGGTCAGCAAACATGCGAGTAAATATTTCACATAGCCTTTTTAACTCGACTCGGCTGAAATACATAAATAAAACATGATATTAATACTAAAGCTCTAGTTGCAGCCAAAAAAAAAAAAAAACGCTAGTAAATATTAACAGCTGGAAAAAGTAGCGTTTATTTAAATGTTACTTAAGTCACATTTTGAAAACTCTGTATTGAGGTAAAGCCTTAATTAGCATTTCAGTTTAACTTACATTAAAAAAAAACTAATAAACTTTTTTTTTTTAAAGTCATAAACCAGGCACTTGTATTTTCTGCTGCTTCTATTTTCTTCTATATTCTGGATTTCAGATGAGAATTTGAAGTGTGAACATTTGGGAGGTATTTATTTGCACAAAGGTCACTGACTCACTGAAATACAGGTCTCTTGCAGCCTAGGAATAGATTTCTCAAGTCTGCTTTGTGCCAGGGAATTCAAATTTTCAAGTACAATCAAAACATTAATACTGTTTAATACACTAATCAAATATTTTGGCCTAAATCCTCAGTTGCTTTAGTAAAACTGGTCTAGAATCTTACAGTATTAACAGATACCAGAACTGACTCCAAAGTGTGAGAGCAGGCACATTGAGGAGACAAATATATAGAAATGCAAAACTGATTAACATGTGGGGGCTACCTCTTCAGTCAATTGATAATTAAAACAAGGCACAACCTAATAAGAGATTATTAGGTGCTCAGTAATGTGTTGGTTTTTTTTATGCCAGGGAAATAAGAGCAATGCATGGGTCCCTTTCACAACATCCTGAGCTTGAGTCAAACACAGAACTGCTTGGTGCCAGAGCTCTTATTTGCAACATGTTGAAAATATAAGTTTTCCTACAAGGCAAATAGCCAAAGCATGTTGAAAGTTTTGCTTGTTTACTGCGCAAACAAAAACAGAGCAAGACAGTCAGGTAACATTCCCTGCATACTGTAGTTGCAATTAGCTATTTTTCAAAATCAGTAGCAACTAGTGAAATGCACATTGATTGCTCAGAGTATACCTGTTTAGATCTCAACTACAAACACCCTCTTTCCAGAAAGGCATTAATTCTACCATCCACCAACATATCTCCCTCTCTTTCAAAACAACTTCAAAGAGCAAGCCCAAATAATAGTAGCCTGCAATTATTTTATGTTAGCTTGTAACACAGGACATTTTGTCAAACAAACATATGCACGAAAGATTGATCAAATTTTAAAAGGGCACAGACACAATGGTCTTTGGAGTCCGGTGTAAATGAAAGTCTTTGTAATGATGCCACAGCAAGCTGTCAGCCTCATTCAGGAAAAGACTGTGCAGTCTCAAAGTAACTATCCTACAACACTCTCCTGACTGCATGCCGACTGCAGCTCCCCGAACAAGGTCCTATTTATTACGCTAATGCATTTTTTTTCTGGACAAAGGTTACATGAAAGCAGCAAGCTTATCTCTCTCTAAAAGCTCACAGAGCCAAGGTAACAATGCAAGTACTAAATTGGAACAGACAGTGGAAGAACATTTCCTCAAGTGACTTGTTGGCCTTGTTTTATTTAGAAGACCTTATGGGGAGCCCTTTAAGAACTAAGCCACATGAAGCTGTATGAGACAAAGAGCACGGGTAAGCACCACACACATCTGTCTGGATACGCAAATCTCAACTAACATAGGATCAGTCAGCTCAGAGTACTAAGAAAACCTAGCCACATCACTGCCTTTTATTAAATTTGTTACACCACTACAGAAGATAGCAGGTTTAATTAGAAGACAGACTTGCCCCTTGGACTAATGACCTTGATGATGTTCTATAAGATGCCGTGGGAACGAACAGGATGATAAAATCTAATCATTAGAACAGGCACCAGATCAACCCTGAACCAAGGAGGAAGCAGACCAAAAGCAAGCCAAAGCAAATATAATCTAAAGAACTAAAACCAGTACCAAATTTTAAAAAAAATAACTCTGCAGGGGTATAGTTTCTGGGACAGACTTATAAACTATACAGGATCAAAGGTAAGTAAACATGATAGCTTGAAGGGCTGGTGACAGCAGTACACTTCAAACACTGTTTTCAACAGGACTGAAAACAATAGTTGAATTCTACTGGCATTTCTGCTGAGAGCTACTGATCTGGATAAATAGCTCGTCACCCAACCTTCTCAGCATTTCATCCCTTGAACTATCCCCAACAGCACTCAAACCTTGGTTACAATCCGCATACACCTTTGTGGCAAAAATCAAAGTCTCACTCAACTCTTTCAGGCAAGTATATGAGGTACCAGAGTCTTTCCAGACAGTTCATTAAAATAAAGTAAAAAGAAAAAAGAAAGACAGCATGCATACGGGAAGTATCTTTTAAAAGACTTGTAAACAGACCACATCAAAAAGCATCTCAGATTTAGAGACTTTAACTACTCATATTAAAAACCTGTAACATTTCCCAGTTGAGGACTGCACTGCATCATGTGAAGTGCTAGAATATTTTTATGATGGCAAGAGAATAACCTTTCCAGGCCTGCTCTCAGTACGTTTTCATTCAGCCTGTTAACATGAGCCATCAAATATTTTCAGCCAGCATGAAGACCTTTTAAAATAGCAACAATTGCACAAATCCAAGTAGGTATGCTATAAACCATACAACAACTGCTTATAAACTTGATCATAATTTAAGTGCATAATATTCATAACAGGAAAATAAAAACATTGAAGCTATTTGTGAACATTACCTTCAAAGGAACTAAAAGACAAAAATGTTGTTTCCAAATACTTTTACCACAAGGTAAGGGTGAAAAGCTACAGCCCCAGAGCCAGTTGACTTGAGTTAACATGATCTATGGCTCTATGAAGTTTCTACATGGCTATTGGATCATTCTAAGATCTGTTTTAATGTGTGACATTCCAAAGGGTTTATGTGGCTTCGAACAAAGGAAAAAGGTCTTCCTCTCCTACTATAAGCAAAGTTTCATAGTTGGTACACCTAGTTTATTGCCTTAAGAAATTTCCCTCTCCATTATAAACACCACCATTTACAGGAGACTCAAGTTGCTGATATAAGATTTTTCAAGAGTTATAAAGAGTATCTATAATTATACCTAAACACAGCCTTCATAAAGGGTGAAAGTAAACTCAGTGTACCGAGAGCACTGTCTGATCTCATCTTTGAAACACACACACCCTGAGTCATGTTAGAATAAGCGTGGTGTTTGTTTCAACTAAGTTGCTGGGAAAGAAAAAATACTGAAGGTTCAAACAGACAAATGTAAAAACAGTACTACCCTTTGAGAACATTTACATTACTGTCATTGTGGGAAACCTCACTGTGCTACAACACACACCTACCATTGGAGGTCTTCACAAGACAGAGGAATGCACAGAGAAGACAGGATGCTTACCCGAGTCCTGTCTACATTACTGATACAAATTTAACACAAATTATACTGGTAACACAGCAGAATTTTTTCCCAAAAGTAAGGTCCTAAAAAGTGTAGACACAGTTCACAGCTGTGAGATACTGTCTATTTAACTCAGGTAAATATTACTGGCTTCTAACTTTCAGCCATCTCTCCCACATGACTGACACTATAAAATTATCAATGTTACCTCAGTGTCCGTTGGCTTTTCAGTAAGTTCTGAAGACCTATGAGCCCCTCTTTCCTTTCAGACCAGTTAGAGCTGGCACAGTGGTTCAGGACCTCAGCCACATCTTCAGTCTGCCGCAGGTAGTGTGGAATGCCCCCGTTCCTGGAACCATAGGAGCGCTCCGAGCAAGCACTCGATGCATCGCTGTTAGCATCATCATCAGAGTACATCCCATAGGGTTCATATCTTCTTCTCACTGTTTTTTTCTGGAAAAGGAAAAACTCTGATTTAGTAAATTACACATAGTTGCATCAATGCCCAAAGAAAAACATTCCATCTGTGACCACTAAACGGAAGGCTAATGCTATTGTTATAGTGACATAAATGTTTTAAAGATGTCACCAAGCACTGCCTGCTTACCTCTCACAGTAGAGCAAGACAGATCCCATTGATTTCAATGAGATTGTTTGAGTGACTAAGGGGAGCAGGGCCTGCCTTCCCCAGCAGGAAAGTGACATAGTTATGCCCACTGGAATTAGCTACTAGTAGTGAAATCACATGTTGTTTTATTACCAATAAGGGTCAGTCCCGTTGTTACAGATTCTAGGATGGTACAACCTCTACTTCAAGGGAAAAAAAAAAAAGAAAAAAAAAAGAAAAAAACAAAGAAATCTGGGCGGGCATGCAAAGACACTTT
>VZRU01001965.1:0-26338 GCA_013398155.1 Pedionomus torquatus
AGTACAGGAGTTGCAAGGGAAAACAACCATGTAAAGGGATCCCTCATGGGGATGCGTTATGCGCCATAAGGCGTTAGCCAGCCGGGCTGCCACGTGGTTCTTTGTTGCCGTCTGAGGCTAAACCACGACAATGTGGAAGTGCAGCATTTCTCCCTGCACTTCACAGGTCAGTTTCCTGCAACTAGGTGTTAACAGCTGATGCTGTCTGCAAGTGCTTGAAGTCCTTCTATGTTTCATGTCCTCTTTATCACCTCTTATTTATATCCTCATACTGGACAGTTGGTAGGAGGTGAAGCTATAATATAATATGGCACACAGTATTACAGATTTAAAAATATTTCCATGGACCTCAGCATGCAGTGGTATTTTGGAAGTGCTGGAGGACAGCCAAGTTTCCTTTCCTGGGTTTTTCACTTTTATGCTGGTCATATTTTAGACAGGGGAAGGGAACCAGGGAGAAAGGAGGAATAGGTTGCTCGGTCTGAATCTAGTTTCTGTTTTGAATCTCTGACTAGGTGAGTGCATAGCTTTGATCAAGCAATACCAAACTGTACGAAGTCCTGCTTCACTGCTGGCTCACTTAAGGACTAGTACTTTTAGAAGCTCCTGGCTCCAGCTGCAGGGGTTCCTGCTAAACCTAGTTATACTGCTGTCTGAAGATACCAAATACAGCCTGTTGTGTTTGTAATTTATATTCACTCTGATAGGGTGTGTATTTCCCTGGTATTTTGATTTGCAAAACAGTTCGAATGAATGAGATACATTTCATTTTTCCCCAGAGAATTAAGGAATGCGTACCTCTCTAAATTACTACTTTGCTACTGGAGCTGTCTTAAATGCATTGTGTTTTTCCCAAAACCATCATTATGACTTGTTACGTTATGAGCTGTCAGAGCTGATTTATCAGGGCCATGAAGTACATTCTTTTTCTATCTCGTATTGGTAGTCATGTTTTGTTGCTGTCATGAAGAGTGTCAAAGAAAAGGTCCAGACACTTCAGTTCCCACATCCAGAAAATGACATATTTTAGGAATGCTGCTTAGGTATGTGCCTAAAGATCCTTGACCACAGGCCCAGTGTTACCGGAAAAAATTATTTAGCTTAACATTTATCCCTACTGATTGACATAGTGTCAAGAACAGAGGTGTGCAATTACCTTGCGTTAGTTACATTCAGCTAATGAGTTGCTCCTCCTTTCCACTCTACTTGTTGTGCAGACAAAACGTCATCAGCAACTTTTAGAGTGCTGCTTCTGTGCTCTTTCTTGGTAGCAGAAAATGACCTGATTTTCTAAGACAGGCAGTTTTATGCCTAAAGTGTTTCTAATCATTATGAATGATCACTGTAAGGAGCAATCCTATCAAATGTTAAAGTTCTTATTTGTATTTTTTAAACCAAAAGGCATTAGCTTCACCCAAGTGTGACAAATCACAAATCATGTTCTTTGATATTGTGAAAGAAAATGCAAGAGAAAAAATAGACACTGTATTCTTACCCAGTATGTTACATAAAGATTTATATATTCTTATTATAAAGTACTGCAAAAAACAAATGTAGTGTACAAGGACTGGCCTGAAATTTTTTTGGTTATTAGTGTGTGATTTTTCTTAAAGTCCAGTCTCTGGTCTATCATCAGTGAACTCCACAATTAACACGTGGAAAAACAAAATGGCAGGTGGTTCAGAGCTCTTTTCAAGCTAGTTAAAAATACCTGATGACTATATTAGGAAATAAATTTTGACAGAGTCATCAGAGGCAAGTCTTTTGAAAGAAATGAAAGGCTAGAAAAGAAAACAAGGGCTTATAAAGGTTTTAGAACTATAAAAAATGCCAAGGAAAAGCAACAGTGAAAGTTTAAAAACTCTATTAAATTCAGGTTCTAGTTGTGTCTGTTAACTACAATAGTTTTATCTGCATGCACTACTAATAAAAAAAATATTAAGCCACAGATTTTCAGGGACTTGCTAAATTTCAGGCCTGATTCATGAAAGCTTCTATTTTCAGGAAAGCATTTGCATGTAATCATTTTGATTCCAATGGAATTCATGGACATGATTAAAGTTAAGAATGGCTTAATTTTTTTTTTCCCAAAATAAGTGGATTAAATGAAAAATTGACTCTATAAGCAAATAGCAATACTAGCGTACCTACAAAACTCATAGCTGTTCCTCTCTGTATTATAAGAAATTGCAATATAGACTTGATCTGGCAGTATTATAATGTAAGTTTACCCAGGTTTAGGGAAAACAATCAGACTGGTAATGGTCAGTGAATGCAACATGAATGGATAGAAACCCAGAAAATCAAATTCAGGTCTAGTATCTTGCCTCAATAAGGTATAACACTTTATTTCAGAAAAGTGTTTCATCAGTTTGCTACCTAATGAATAACTTCTCTTTTATTTCATTGATTCTTACAGATGAGACAAAACCTTCAGCTATAGCCAGCCTATCATCATCAGAAGAAACAGAACTGAGTGAGGATAAAGGTACAGATTGTAAATTGCATTTCAAAATATCCATTCCCAAGAGGACACTTTGTAAATCCTTATTTCTCTTTGTCTGGAAATTGCCAAAATCACAGTTAAACAATACAAAAATAGGTAAATGCTTGGATTTTCATTTACAAAAGTTTTTGTAGTGATGTACTTGGCACCAGTTGTTATGCTGGTAGGAGAGATGCTGTGAATTCCTAAGTCCTCTTAGAGCTAATACTAAAATGCCATACATGACATATCAGAAATAAGCCCAAAGCTTGGGCTTGCTGGGGTGACTCACAGGTGTGAAGTTAAGCGTGCACATCTATCTGAGAAATATTAGTTCCCTATTTGGTGCTCTCCTGATGGGGAAAAAGAAAAACATAATAGCTATAAACACATCAAGAGGAGACAGGAGGAGATGAAGTCATAATTGAGAAGGAGAAAGTAATGTTTATCTTGTGCAGACTGTGCTGGGCACTCAGATCATTTAGTTTGTGATAAATATTTAAAAGTGTCAAGGGCCAAGTGACAGGGAGTTTAGGAAACAAGAAAGAGAGATGATCTAATTTAAATGTTTCAAGCTGAGATTTTTCCTGTGGAGTTGTTGGTTTACAGATAGGAGCCAGTGCATAGACGTATTGTTTTTGATACTTTTATGATATCACATTATTAATTGCTTGTGCCGGTCTATGGCTTTTGGCATTTTTGTGGGGTACGTCAGGAAAAAGTCTGAGTGATTTATAAAATCTTTGCTACTGGTAATTCGAAACATTTATGCCATCTATAATAAATACAGTCCCTCAGTGCAGCCTTCAAGAAAGACTAATAGAAAATTTTAATGCATTTTATTGAGATAACATAATTATTAACATCCATTAACTTATTTATTTTAAAAGATTTAATGTGTCTGTCGCTGCTTGACTGTCTTCTCATTTTTCTAGATAAGTCTGACAGGGTGTGAGATCTTGCCCTTTCCAAAGGCACATGCTAGAGAGCCCACATACTTACCTGATTATGAGTTCAAAGCCTTGTGCAGGTTGATTTAGGTGCTTTCCTAAATGACTGATTAATCCTGCAGGCAAAAAAAAAATCACCAACCCTTGCTGGAGCACTGGCTTAAAAGCTTTTGATATCTTTGCAAGGCTAGTGGAAGGCAGAAATGGTGATAGATATAGCCCTGGCACGGTTGGTGACTGCCTGCCATTCATTTATCTTTTTTTTTTTTTTTTTTTTTTGTGAACATTCAGCCCGTTTATGTATCCTGTATCTATGAGATCCACTGCCAGATGTGGTTTTTATGGTTTGTAATGGGAGGGTTGTAGTGAGGCTTCAGGTTTGTTTTTTTTGTCTATGCTGTCTGCAGTCTTACTGAAGATCCCAACATTTTGGTATGGCTTTGAGCGCTTGTTCCCAACTCTGAAGCCACTGTCTTCTGCAGTGACCATTGCTATGTGTAACCACTCCAGTTTTTTGACCTGTTATATTAGTTGTCTCTTCTCAGGAGAGTAGACATGATCTCTTTTCCTATTATATGCTGAATTTTCCCCTCTTCTCTTGGGAGTTTGATAGAAGAGATGGAAATCTAAAGGACAATTTCTCTTTGATGTCCTATGTCTCTTCAAAAGTAAGACAGAAAGCATCTTGTAGGACAAAAAGGAGTGAGAGAGATTCTCTTCCACTTATTTTGTTTGTAAAGTCATACAAGTAGAAAAAACTAATGATGGAGAAAAGAACATGTTTTGGTATTTGCTTGCAAGTTGTTTAAATGTAACCAAGAATTTTGGGCAATGAGGCTGCTGCATCCACCAGGCCATGTTTTTAATCCTTGTTTCCATTAGTAGACTTTAAACTTTTCAGAGTCTAGCTTTTGTGTTGTTTTAAAACGAATACTAGTGTTACCAAAAACTTGCTACTGCTTGGGAAATGGCACTTTTACAAAATCCTGGCATTTCTGAAAACACCTGCTGCTCCTGAAATAAATTTCAGCCTTCAAATTTTTTGCCCACTGAGTTAACCAGCTAAAACCTGCCAGGTTCTAGAGCATACTCATTTCCATAGTTTATCTTCAACTAAATGAACTGGGTGCAAAGCATTTATAGAAATTATATTTTTCCAGTTCTTCCACTAATTAATGTGAAATGAGTTTTGTGGCAAATAAGTCTAGGCTATTCCCAAAATGCGTATTTTAAATCACTCGGAATAAGAGATTTCCAAGCCTACTATGGAAGCATAGCAGTCTTTCAAACGTTACGTCTGGTGACAGCTCCAACCCAAGTATTTTGACTACAATTAGAGTTGACTAGTAGGTTTTCCGTTTATTTTTTCTCGTACTTCTGGGATTAAAATACAGAAAACACACTGACATAGTTATTCATTGCTCTGCAATCTGGTGGTACTCAAAACTGAGCACATACATCTCTGCCACCATGAAATTCCCATCTCTTTATCTTATCTGAGTTGTCTTTATCATGTTTTTTTTAAAGGAAAAGGGAGGGATGGGAACACAAAAGGGCATGTTTTGTGGTACATGCAAAGAACAGTACAGGAATCATGTTTTAAGGGGCTTTTGATTAAAATGAAAACCTACTGTGAGATTACAAATCTCATATTAGTGTGAAAGTTTATCTCTTCTGTAATTCACAGTAGACACTGTCCAGAAAAAAAATTCATATGGGCCCAGTTTGCACATGGCCTTTAAGCAGACTTAACTTTTTGAGTTCTTTGTCTGTACTCGGNCATATTCCAAGAATATCAAGATGTTTGATGCTATGCTGTGGAGGTGGCCACTTATTCCAGGCTATGCCAAGTTTCTCTTTCACCTGTCTGGAAATACCACATAGAGATGTTTCAATTTTACCCTTGAAAACTTGCCTGTATAACTATTAGCTTTTGCAGGGAGAACTGACGTCTCTAGACAGCACCTTGGTAGTGCTTCATTACTGTGCATATGGAAGTAGATCCTTTATACACGGCATATTTCAAGTTAGAGATGCTTCTCTTTATGAAGTATAAGGGCAGAATGAAGTGATTAAAGTCATTAATGTTTATGCAGCAGATAAAACATGTCAGACAGGCTGCACTCAGTCTGGTGTGCCTGTCTGTACAAGATTGTGCTGGGACTAGGAATTCATTTTAAATGGACCATATTATATATAGCTGTGGATTGGTTTGAACCTGTGATTATTCTTCTTTCAAAGGAGTATGTGTGCATGTGCATGTGCATGTATGTGTGTGAGAGGAGAATTTTCTGCATCTTCCAATTGATATTTAACCTGATGTAATGATAGGGCTTTCTGGTACAAAAATGAAAAAAAGAACTGAATTTAGTACAGGTGAAGAATGAACTCGCCATTATGCAATCATGGCAAAGTTTCTGTGCACAATACGCTTATTTTAATTCATTAGCACTTAATAAAAACTGAATTTTCATTTGAAGGTCAACTAAATTAAATCATATGCTAATTAATTTTAAAAACAAAGTAGCAATTAATTATTTCCAGGTGTTCACCAACATCTGCTCCTGTGGGAGTACCGTTTAAAGCAAGTCACTCTTTTTCTACAGTCTCTCAAATGGAGTCAGGTTCAGTCAGCTGGGGGGCTTATGTTGTCAGAAACAGAATTGGGTATAGCCTTGGCTAGGGATTAGTCCTGAAAACTCACTTTGTGCAACCCAGAAGCCTGTCGGTATCCTGTCTGTAAAACATAATGGATATAAAATTCCTGTTTGGCCAGCTGTAGTTCTCACTATGGAAAAGTCTGGATGTTCTAAAGACATAAATGATTGAGAAGGGATAAATTGAAAGATAGAGCATTTCAAATGCAGAGCAGCTGTGCAAATCGACATAAATTAGACATTGATAAGTAGGTGAAAAAGATTGACTGAAAGGCCAATATGTTAAAAAAGAGGTGTTTAAAATCAGCTCTTAAGTATATATTAAGACATCTAAATGAATGACCTGATTTTCAGAAGTGCTGAGCGCTCAGCAGCTCCCAATAAAATGTTTTTACTTCACCCTTGGGCTATGATTAAACCTGGAAAATTTCAGCCTGAAAAATTTCAATTATATGTAACTGAAAAAGAACCTTTTTAATAGAAGAGTTTCAACCCCCCTAACCGTATTCTGCGTACAGTGATAACATTTGTCTCTCCCTTGCTTAGAAGGGTTCCTATGAAAGCAAGTTGGCTAAAACAAGCTAAATTGTGTGATTTGTTGTTTGTTTTTTTTTTTAAACCAAGTACATAACCATCACCATCCAACCAAGTCCCTATTCTCCTAACACCCTCCCTATTGGTCACTTTGAGCTGTACCTAATGCAGGTTATTCCCTTTTCATTTTAATCTGACCTATCTGTATCATTGCACATCCAGATGAGGTCCAGCCCATGAACTACTCGAGATATTTCTGCTGTACCCCTTCACCAGTACAGGCAGCCACAACAGATGACACTAATCTCCTTATAAAGTGGGTTATTCACTTTCTTTTTAACCTGACCTATCTGTATCATTGCACATCCAGACAAGGTCCAGCCCATAAACTACTCAAGATATTTCTGCTCTCCCCCTTCACCAGTACAAGAATCCACAACAGCTGACTCTAATCTCCTTAGCTGGTTTATTTAGATCCAACTTATTTTTACATATTAGTTGACCTAGTGCCATCCAGCTGTGTTCCCATCACCCCGATGTGAACATCTACTCCTTCTATCTCCCCCCCCCCTTCAACCCTTAGCTTCTACTTCATGGCTGCTTCTCCTGGGAAGGGTCTAACTGAAGCAGACAGGTTTTTCCTTGTTTTTTTCCTGGAGCCCTGTACAACAGGCCCTGCCCTTACAGCAGCAGCAGGATGCCCACAGTTATGATACCAGCTGCACCTGAAATTTCTCTTGTAGACAGAAGGGGAGGTAAGAGGAAATGCCTTTCTGTTGGCTCGAAGCATAAGCAGGTGGGAACGTTACTCAGTGGACCCCACCTGTGGAGATGAACTGCCTGGTCTGTTATGTGAATACTTGCAAAAATGTCTCTACAGGTTGTTGCACCTGAAAAGGTCTGTTTTACCAAGCCATACAAACTTGGGCTCCAATAAATCTAATCTGTCATAAAGATAGATTAAAATGAAATCTTAGTGGATATAAAAATAACTTTGTAAGGTCAAAGCTCAAGAATATCTCCCTAACTTCTCATAAATCACCGTTCTGTAGTACTTCATTTTAACACATTTTCCTCAGTTTATGAGGCAAAATAATACCCTAATCATGTGGCAACCCCCATGCACACCATTACCTCTAATTTTAGACACCTGCTTGATTTCTTTCACTCAGGAAATATTCCAGTCATTTTTCACAGTATCATGCTTAAAAAATAAAGTGCACTGAACCCCTTTCTTTCATAATGACCAGCTTTTTCCCTCTTTAATCTTCTTACAGCTCCCTAAAACATGGTGATATATCTATGCTGTATGCGAGACCCAGGTGTGTTGCACATTAGAAATGACTCAGTAAATTAGCCATACAAAGAGTAGCAGGGGAAGTGAATTTTAAAAGATCATTAAAACCACTTAACATTCAGATTTTACCATTTCTCCTCTTCTTTAGCATTTGCAAAATTTTCTTTAAACAGCATTTCTTTATGCAGTCAAAAAAAAAAAAAATGGTGTGGAAATGGATAGGTGTTTATGCAGAATTTAGACAAAATAGCAACTGATTATTGGCAGGAAGGGTAGGATGGATAGTTTATTGCAGGCTTACACAGTTTTCTTGGAGCTGAATTCAATATACATTGGAACAGTGAATACACTTGGAGGGTATTCTGTTTGACTTACTTTAAGTCCAAAACTTTTCTTTGTGGGTTGTTAAAAGTTGGGGCATTCAACCCTGCAGCCCACAAGACAGTAGCTTCCATACAACACAGGAGTGCAGAGCCGAGTGCTTCTAGCACGGGCACTTTCACTGCAGCCACCAAGTATGAACAGGCAGGTTAGTAGGAACTGAAGGGTTGCTCAAACTTCAATGAGCACTTTGCTGCTTGATGTGCAGTAGGTAAAAGTGGCCTAGATGGGTTCATTTCTGTCATTAAATGTCATGTTTGGTTCATTCATGTGTGATCAATGATGACATTAGGAAATGTGCGCCAGTGCAGTAGTAGAAACACTGATTATTTTCAGTCTTGCATGGAGGAATGTTAACCCTTTTCAGTCCCAATTTTGGGGTTACCCAAGGTAAATAGTGCCACGGGTGTTATCAAAAAACTAAGCATACTGGTCTGTGAAATAATATCCTTATTTGGATTGTCTGCTATAACTTAACATGTAAGTAGCTGAGTTAGGAGAAAAGTAGCGCTGCTTTGTGCAGTTTAAAGTAGTCCTTAGTTCCTTACCCAGTTGGAGATGAATGAAGACTGTAGGGATGACCAGAGCTTTTGTAGACCCCGGAATCATTTAGGACTATGATACTGGCCTATGCCCACTTGCATTAAGGATCTGAATGGCTGAGCAAACACAGAGGACCAGCTGAGCTCAAGGAACACCACTAGCCTACTGAAAACTTGCACATAGAGAGGAGTATATAATCAGCATTTGTGGGATTCCTACCACTGCCTCCTCAAAATAGAGGTGGAACTCTTGCCTTGTATCCAATTTGGGAATAGCTTTTATTGACCAGTGTATTTGATCTTACACTTTTACTCTTGCTTGGCCTAGATTTTCTTCATAAATCTGGGTTTATTTCTTTGCTTTATTTTATTCTTGTTAATCCTAAAAGTAAATCTGCCTTTGGACGTTTTGGCTTGAGTATTTGATCTAATATTTGCACTTGAAAAGAAGAAATCTTTGACATTGTCTTGACCTTAAAGATTTTGAAACTCAAAATCTGCATACTAATGCAAAGACCAATTTCTACTGCTGAAATAAGAGTGGGGAACTCTTGTAAATCTCATCCATGTTCTGCTCTTTTCAGAAACATGCTTTACAAAAAATAACTTGTGCAAAATTATCATTGCATATTGTGTGGGATAATTTGGAATTCTGTGTAATTAAATTGCATTCTTGAACCCTGGAACAGTTACAAAACTGTTTATGATTAGAATGAAAGTTTAACACAAAACTACGGTCTCGTAATAATAAACTGTGCAGAGCCAGCAACATGAATGTGTGAAGATGTGCCAAATAGCATAGGTGGTCTCTGGCTGTGGTGCCTAAAGTGGGGCTAAGCACAGCTGGGGGGTCCAGCTGCGCTGAAGGGTGGGAGCAACAACAACTCCCCATGCTCTGTCATAACTGTGGTTTGCCAGAAGCTGTGTGATGCTCCAAAACATGCAGCAGCATGATGGGGTACATATATCAGCCAACCACAAGGCTTCTTAAACTCCATTTGTTATTATTGACCAAAGCACATAATTGTTCCTCTGATGCTGTGGATTGATTTTTGCATGAAATTGGAGTCATTCCTCATTCTAGGAGAAAAGGTGGTACAAGTGAACTGAGATTAAAGGCACAGGTCTGGGAGTGTGAGTGTGAAGTACTGTGCAATAGGTGTTAGGATAAGATAGCTCTAAGGGTCCAATGGGACTGAGCCACATGCATCTCTCCCACCTATAGCAGGTAATATCACACTTTATCATCACTTCTGGCTGTTTGAAGGGCTGTGTTCCAGCCCTGGCTGCACGATACTTAAGGCAGAAATTTTCTGATGCCAGCTTCTTCCAGTTCCTTTTACATACATGCAACTAAATAATACAGAAAAAAAAATATTATATTAATTTAGGCTATAGGGCTACAGGTGATTTTAATTTTGGCTTGTTTGATATCCTGAAAGGTTTGTCAAAAACTTTGGCAGAGCCAGAATTTCACTCAGTGGGCTTAAAGTTTGATTGAAGAATTCCCTACAGATTTTTACTGCTGTCCCCATTGAAGAACCAAGAGGTTATTCAACTCGCTTTTTGAATAAACTTGGAATTTGATGGAATTGTAATTTATTTTTGCTCTGATTTTGGCTGATTGTAACTGATGGCACAATGTGGCATCCTAATATGAAAGGCCAGCACAGCGGTCCAGCTGATAGCAGTGAGTAGCATTTTAAGCCCACAGTAGGGTGAAAAAAAATACAGCAAGGGCAAATTTTAGCAAATTGTACATCAGTGTGATAGTCTGTTTTCAAACTTGGATTTAAAAATGTATTGTCATGCCACAAAAGAAGTAAGAAGCTGTGCAGGTAATTAAGTATTTGCCCTGGAGGATTATTTCCAGTTAATTAAAGCCACATGCTTCCTGTGCATACCTTTTCTACAGATTATTAAATTTGGATCAGATGTTAACAAGCCAGCTTTCTTACTTGTCCATCAGAGATTATTCTTGGCATGTTTCAGGAACAGAGTTTTACAGGGGCATCCTTTGGTATATCACAGGATTTGCTCTGCTGTATTGTGGAAAGGGACGTTCCAGGAGCAAAACCATGACAAGGCTGTCATAGCATAATTTATTATCATGTACCTGTCCTGGCTTCTGGGAGGCACAGGGTTAATTCTCCCCTGGCTCTAGCAGGGCCCAGGTATTCCACACCATGTGAGTCATGCCCAGGGGGTAGCAGGGAGCTGGCCGGGAAGGGGAAGGGGAACCGGAAGTGGTGGGGGTGCAGGGTCGGGGACAGTCCGGGTCGCAGTCTGCGGGCGGTCGGTATGGTAATCGTGTTTGTATCCGCCTGCATCCATGTTACTGTTACTGTTTTTTCCCTGTGTTCCTTGTTCTGTTAAGCAGCTTTTGTCCCAACCCACGAGTGTTGCCTTTTTCTTCCAATGCTCTCCTCGCGGCTGTGAGGGGTTGGAGCGACCGGGCTGCCAAGTGGTTCTTTGTTGCCGTCTGAGGCTAAGCCACGACAGCACCATAGATCTCTTGGCGCTGTTACTTAAGCATTCCATCTAGCAGCATTTTAGAAAGTGTTTCATTCTGGAACACATATAGTGATTTTCTGTTACTGTCGCTAGGACCTCAAGTATACTTAGCCTTGTAGTTTGCAGAAATGTCCAGTTAGATCAGCAGTAGTTTTTAATGAGGCTCAAAGAGAGCTCTTTATGTGGTGAAAGCAATGTGTTATATGGATGAGCAGAGCTAAAACGGGAGACTGTTGCTGTGGTTTTCTGACTGCAGTGGAATGATGTATTTCTCCACACAAAAACTAAGGAGTGGTTGTTGTCAGAAGACATTCAATACAACATAGTAATGCCCTGTGTTTATGAAGACTGCAGATGAAGTATAGTGATTGGACTTAGGTCATCTAATTTAAACCTTACTGTGCCACTGGCTCAGCGTACGGCTTTGGGCAATTCATTTTGATCGTTTGCCCCAAAAAGGAAAAGCTGTCTTGTCCACAATAATGACCTTGGGAGTTCTGGCCTCAAGTGCAATGAGGCTAGGATTTGCACAGGCATTTATAGGATTTAATGTTTGTCAACTTATGGAAATCCAACCATGGAAAATGTTGTGCTGAATAAATAAGAAATCACTTTATTTACCAAGTATGTGGTCTGTGCTGTTTCTCACAGCTTTGTGCCACTCCATTTAGTAGAAATACAATTCTTGGTAGTGCTGATGGTTATTCGTACACATCTTTTCTTGCCAGCTCCTTGTTAAAGGTTTGCACTGCAGGCAAAAAAATGGCTCAGAAAGTGTACTGTACAGGTTCTGAAATCAATTTGAATAATTGAAACCCATGAGTATACTTTTATAGTGTGTAAGACTGTGGTTAAAGACAGAAAATCTGTCAGCACATCACAAAGCCAAATATGAAGCTAGCACCTAAGGGCTCCCTGTGTCTGAAGAAACTACCAGCCTTTTCCAGCATGAAAAACCACTGCAGATTTGGTTGGTTTGTTTGTTCGCTGTTTCCTCAGATTCCCTGAAAGACTCCAAAGGTGCACAGGAGGGTCACCTGGTGTGTCTTGTGGGGTGTGAACAAGATCAAGCCGAAGGTAAAGTTTTGTATCAAAATTCTTTAGGACGGAGATAATGAACCAGTTGGAAACCTTAGTTCTTCCAGTTTTAGCATCCGGTGGGTTTCAGCCTGATCTCTGCCACCTTAAGGAAATGCTGTTGGCTGGTAGAGGTTGTGGGCTGACCAGTTGTGGTGTGGTAATCTCTGGTGTTGCTGGAAGAGAGACACGTCTGCAAATACTTGGGTTTAACCATGTTGATCCCAGGTGCATAGCATTGCTATTGTTGTTCTTTGTTGTTGTTGTAAAAGCCTGTGGGCTGATTTTGTTCCCTTTACTAAGCTGTCAAGTGCATTTTGCAACAGCTCCTATGAGAAACAGCATGTCAAGACTGAGCTACAAAAGAAGTGGAAAAGAAGTGACGCAGGGTCTCAGTTTTGACCAGCCATTTAATATACTTAATGCTTAGAGTTTGTTAAGTGGTCTTTTCACATATAAGGCAAATGTTTGTTTAATAGAGGATAAAAAGCTGTACTTGACTCAAAAGTATCATGCTATGTGCTGGGTTTGTGTCCTCTTCTGATAAACTTCTGGTTGCGTGTACACAGCCATCACACTGATGTCTTTTTCAATTTGACATGTCAACAGGACACCAGGATGTTTCCCCAGAGGAGGAGATGAAAACTGGGGCAGACTCCCAAAGCTCCTGCGTGGAAATAGAAGGTACTGCATGTGCCTTGAAACCAAAGAGCAAGATTAATAGGCAAAACCACTAGTTATTACTCGGATATCAGTAGTGTTGAAGTTCCCTTCCCTTCTCCGTAACCAATGAGCTAAATCTGTGGAGCTGGATCTGCTTATGGTAACTCTAAATTCAGCCCTGAGCAGAGGAGTATCTATGGATTCTGGCTTTCTAATGACTGCTGCTGTTAGAGAAAGAAGTAAACATGACACTTCTTACTCCTGATGACAAGCACTTCAGCCTTGTATATTTGGAGCACTGAATGCTCTGTCTCAAGTCCAGCAAAACATTTGAGTGCGTGTGTCCCTGGGCTTGTGGCAAATCCCAGTGAAGGCCCATGCTTGGGGGTAGGCAGATGTGTGAAATCCAAGAAAGCTCAGCATCTTGGAGGATAAAGGCCTTGCTTTCAACTATAGCCCCTTGGATTTCCCTGAGACAGCTTTTGTATCTCTACTCTTGGGGAAAAGGATCCTTTTCCTCTGCCAGTGTTTTTAATGGTAATCTCTAGTGTGTGTTGGTCCTTTTATGTCTGATCTGAAAAGCCTTATTTTTATCAAATTTATTCAGAGCCATTGTTGAACCAAGAAGACACAACAGAAGTTGAGATATCTTTGAGTCATGGTGCAGAGGAAAAAGAAGGAAGAAAAGAAGAGGAAGGAGGTGAGGCTACTTATAAAATAGCTTGAGCTAGAGAATTTTGCTGGGCCCATGTTCTTCTTTTCTATTGTGAGAAAACATGGAAAGAGCACATAAAAGCATTTGGGGGGTATCTTTTTTCCCCCTAAGAAAAATCCTTTTTTGCCTATACTTGAGTGTTGTTTTGATGTGTTGGATTTGGATTTACATAGGAAAATAAGAGCAAAAAGTGCACACTTGGATTCTAAAGTGACTTCAGAACAAACACTCTTCTCATTGTTGCTTTTCTGCATTAAAGTTCATAAGGCTGATTAAACAACTAATTTATTTCCATTTAAGTGTCCTCTTGATCACGTTCACTAGAAGCATTGAGAGTATTTTTAATAAATGTGTATGACAATTATCTATAGGGTCATTAATAGAGATTTAACTAAGCAGAACTAGTAATTCTAATAAACCAATTTGGAGCCGTAATGCAGAGTCTTCCTGAAGCAAAGTATTTAAATCTTCCTGAAGCAAAGTAATTCTTTTGCAAAGAAAAGTTTAATTTTAAGTGGTAGACACTTTTGGGAACTCTCATTCAGCTCACCATTTGTAACAGGCAAGTGGTTATAGAAAAATTAACATATTATGTAAATAATTGTCTAATTTTAAAGTCACTACAAGTTAATAATTATATGGTCATTTGTAGAACACGGGGATGAATTTTACAGTTCCAAATTAAAATGCAGACATGATTATTATTGAAAACTCAGGTCAATACCAACTGTGTTGTCCTAATTATTAACTCCTTTTCCTAGCCACATGGACACCAACTTAACTGCAAACCTGTGTTTGTAAAATTGACACTCTTCTTCACTGGAAACCCATGTTAATAGAGCCTCTTTGTTCATATACAGCTAAACAATGTTTCCTCTCTTTTTTTTTCTCTTTTTTTTTCTTTCTTTTTTTTTCTTTCTTTTTTTTTTTTTTGTTTTTTAAATTGCCTACCCAGGTTGAGACTAATCAAATCTCTTTATTATCAGTCATATTAATGCTGTCATTTTTGTGCTTTATTACTAATGATGAAAATAGTATTGATACCATCCTTACTTCAAGTCCAGGTAAATGGTATTGTGCTACCTCTGTTGCAAATATGGGTTATAGAATACAAGCTCATTCTGATTGCAAATACCAGAGTAGTTATGTTAAATTCCTCCTAATAGAAATTATTTACATTCTGTTTTATACCTCATCAAAAGCAAGTTCGACAAAATGTACTTTCATTATTTTTACATTTCCTTCTCTTTTATACTTTAGTGTCCCCTACAGCTAGTTGCTGTCATTTAGATCTTGGTCGAGAGATTGTATTTCACCATCTGTTCCACCTTACTATGTGTAACGTTAAGAAAAAGAAGGTAATGTCAGAAAAGGGTTGTTCTTGGAACTTGTCCTTTTCCTGCCCCTAATTCAAGAGGTTCAAGTACTAGTAAGCAAAAGGTCCTTTCTAGACACTTAGCAACATGTTCCTGCCTGGGGATGCAGCTGTTGCTCCTGTGCAGGATTTGTCTGATCCAAAGCTTGTTGAAGTTCATAGAAGGATTCTCATTGATCTAAGTGAGCTTTCAGTCATTTCCATAATAAGAGGAGATGATGTGTTGAGCCTACATGCAGGATAACAGCACTTGGATGACTGCACAGATATTCTGTTTTAGCTGCATCTTCCAAACATACTGTCTTTGGGTCAAGGAAATGTTTTTTCAGGGTTTTGAGAAGGGAAAGAAATTAAAGCTTTTCCTTGCTTATTTTCATTCTTATGTGTATAAGAACACATAGAGACAGAGCACGCTTAATGCTCGCCTTGCTAGATGCTTCCAGTATTGGTGGCACATATGGGCACATACTCTGCCACGTAACTGGAAAATTCACCACAAAGGAAGGTGGATCTTGACAAAGAGAGGTGAAAAAATAAATTCAGCTGAAGTTCGGGCTGATAAGATATGAGAGACTCTTCTTAATGGAATAAGATTGTCTAGCATAGTTTTAATACTTAACATCATGTCATGTAGCCCAAGTGCTACCTCATAAACTAATTCAATTAAATAGTTTTCCAACAACATTGGCAGTACATTTTGACATACAATGAAATGTCATATTTTTGTCTAAGAACACAAGAAAAAAAAAAAAAAAAAGCTAACATGGGACTGCTAGTGACATAAAATAAGAAATGCAAAGATCTTAAGTGTTTTTGACCTGTACTAGACCTATATACATTGCCAAACATAGCAACTACTATACTGCAAACTACCTGTTTTTTCTGTTCTGTCTGATACTTTTTCTTGTGTTACCAAGCTCATCCTGGAGTAAAGAGTAGCACGAAGCTGCCTCTTTTCCTCCCTCTCTCTCTCTCACTGGGAGCCATTAGATTAATGGGAGTCATCTGTGACTTGTGCTGTCCCCAGCGCTGGAGCTGTGGAAGCTACTAAATGACCAGCAAAGATTAAAGTCCCTTTTCCAACCTAAGGCTAGATTTCTGCCTTAATCAGGAACTAGATTATGGCTTTGAAGTGTGTTAGGATTTTTTTCGGTGATCTCATTTTCCATGGAAAAATAACTGTTTTGTACTGGTTTTAAGGTGTATCTCAGTTTTCGCAAAATTCTAATGATCCATAGGTAAGCTTCTGATCTAATTGTGCAAGTTTTACTACCATCTCATCTATGGGTTTTGGCGGGGTTATGGCTTGCAGGGTCCTTTTTGTATAACTCATTTGGCTTTGCAGATCCAGGGTCACACCTAAGCACCTGTTGTCAAGGAGTCATGAATCCTGGCGCTTTTGAGGTTCTGGGGCACTGGGTGCCCAGAGGAATGAAGAATCAAAATTTTGGCAGTCTCACTACTGTTTCCCATTGCCAGCAGTAAGAAACAAGCCAGATTACCCTGAAGAATTTAAGTGTAAGGCACTGTGTGTGTTTAATATAAACCTGCAGTTGCTTTTTCCAAAATCAGTAATAAAATATAGTATGTGCCAATTTACTCTCCTTTCTTCCGAACATAAAGTTATATATTACTAGGGAAACACTGAAAAAAAAAGAATAAACTAAGATGCTTTTTATATTTTTTTTTCAGCTACTACAATGCACTCATTCTAGTTCACAAAAGAATAACCAAAATCTGTGTTTCTTATAAGATTAGGGAATATTCTCAAATCCCTTTATTAAAAAGCAAAGTGGTGATCGCTGACCTATTTGCTGACTAGCTGAGTTTATGTGCATTTAATAAATCAGTTGGTACTCCCTTTATATATATATTTGGAAGTAGTCCTGTCATGTTGTAATGACCATGTATTAAGCATGTAGTACTGGTTTTAATCAGGACAGTTTTTCCACAACACAATTTGCGGCACATGAAAATAAAACTCCTGTTTATTTGTGTGAATATGTAGCTATTTTCTCCTCTGAGCCTGCTTTCCCCTCTGTCTTCTTATTTCCCACCTCTTTCTATCTTCTTTTGTAAAGAGATTAGGTGTAATGATTTCCCTTGTTGATCATCTCTGGAAGTTGCTTAACTTTTTGGAGGATAAGATTTCTGTGGGAATACTGCAATAGGAACAGAAGTAGCCATTACTTTTCTGTTGGCTCTCTTCTGTATTCAGGCTAAGGTGTTTTATTGTGCTATTTGGAACATGATTTGAGGTCAACCTGGCATGTTTCTCCACCCAAGAAAAAAATTTAGAGTGATTGGGTAGCATCCTCCCTGGGCAAAAGTCACGTTTATTTTCTGTTTGACAAGTCCAAGAATGGAGAAGCAGCTTATTGCTGAAGCACAATCAAGGGCCAAAATGCCGTAATAGACGCCTATAAAAAGGATATTGAAGTGTCCAGGGATTTAGCGTAAGATGAGGACACAGCCCTTACAATTACCATTTCTATGCAGTTGCATGTTAGCCTATCTGCATGCTGTGTTTAGGGGACTGTATTAACCATCTTTATTTTTCTGTATGAACCATGCAATGCTAAGGCAGGTCTGGGATCAGGCTGGGGTAGTTTTCACAGTTTAAATAATTTGCAATATTATATAAGTTCCTTTGATGATCTTCTGGTCAATGCCTGTTTACTGTAAATTTGAATTCTGCCTAATTTCTGTTCTAGCTAAGCCCAGTTTTTCTTAACAATCTTTGTTACATGAGTAACTATGTAACTCTGTAGCCATCATTTCATCCATTCTTCACTTAACAAGCCAGATTTTCAGGTCATTTACCCATCTGTACTTTAGTAAGTGAGATAATTTTATGGCATAGTCTTGGAGAGAATTAAGTATTCCAAAACTCGGAGGAAAAGAGCTCTCAGTGTTTTATAGTTTCAGTCTCAGTCATTTATAGGATTTTATATGTATTGGTACAGTCATAAATAATGTCAAAATAATTATTTTCTTTGATATGACATTGTGGCTATAGACAAACTAAATACTTCTTGAGAAAGATCTCTTCAGACAAATCTGACATCTTTATTCTTGAGTCATGGCAATTGTAACTACCTTTTATTTCTTAACCAAACTTCTTTTCAGCTTCAAGTGGAAATGGATGAGACATTTCAGGAAAAAAAGACATTTTAAAAATCTTCCTTATATAACCTTAAAAAGATACTTTCTTTTTGTTTGGAAAGAAAAGAATACACAGACATTTTGGAATGTTGTGGCTTCTGGAGACATAGTTTAAAGGCTTCAACTTACTTCATTCAGTTGCCCAAAGAAGAAAGGAAAAAATACCTCGAATCAGATACAGTGTGTTTGGTCTTTGGACCCATACTGGACGGATCAGATGATATTTTTTGGGCTGTTAGAGAATACTCTGGCCCAAAATATGAAATATCTTTTTAAAACATGTTTCTGATGGGTATTGATAATTGGCAAAGAAGAAAAAGGAGATGCACCTTTGGACCTTTTGCAGAAATTCTAGAAGTGCTGTGGAACTAGAAAATGGAAAATGGCTGTTTAAACTCAAATGTCTAAAGCTCTAAGCTATGCAGAGAGGTGGACTGTTGCAAAGCAAGCAGCTGGAAGTAGTTGGAAGCACACAGTGATGAGATTATCACTGGAAAGCCAAGTTCCTAGGATCACTAGGAGGCAGCATCACTTTTGTGGACCAGTTTTGCTGGTCTGTGTCCCCTTGCAGGTTGTCATGACTAGTGGTGTGCACTAGCAGGATCATGAAGATGATGGGATTCAATCATTTTCTAAGCCCAGGCTGGTGCAGAGGTCATACCACATCCCACAGCACATGCTGCCCAAAATTATGTTCCTCCTTGGTCTGAGAGAGGTGGTAAATGAGTGGCGGTCCCCCTGCAGGCTTTCCCTAAGGTTGCTGCGCAGACTCTGCTGAGCAGCAGCGTGCTTAGTCAGGATGGGTTGGTTGTCATACTGTCAGTAGTAGGCTCCAGATAATGATTTCAGTCTCCTGGGGGGGAAAAAAAGTACTATTTTTTTCCTATGCCACAGAATCTTTCTTCTTGTTACTGTCCATATTGTAGCCTGAATGTATGTAAAGAATAGACAATTCAAGATTGATTTTAAGTTTTAATTAGTTTTCATTCATATTTCAATAACAAACGATATATTTTTGTGTGTGTGTGCTTAAAAAGTAAGGAATCGTAGAAGTTGGAATCATTGTAAGTTCCATAGAGTTGGAAGGGACCTTAAAAGTCATTTGAGTTCCAACCCCCCTGCCATGGGCAGGGACACCTCCCACTAGACCAGGTTGCTTCAAAGCCCCATCCAGCCTGGCTTTGAACACTTCCAGGGATGGGCATCCACAGCTTCTCTGGGCAACCCGTTCCAGTGTCTCACCACCCTCAATTTTACAGCTTAAACATTTTGCCTGCTGTCACAATCACTTTGGCTTGATGGTAGGGTATAAGACAAAGCTAAAAGGAAACAAAAAAAAGAAACAAAAAAAAGACAGTACTTTAACAATTATAGTGTTTAAGGCTTATTGTGTGTATTTGATTGCTTTCTTCATTTCATTTTCAGTAAGCAGAATAAAAATACTATTATGAATTGGCAGGTTTTTATTACATTTTCAAATATCATGTCTTTGTTCTTGCTGAAAGTGTTGACAATGTGGCCTTTGTTTATTTTAATTAGCTCATGTTACAATACTGAATTGAAACACAGTCAGCAATAAATCAAGTAAAATAATTTTTAGAACTCGTTTTCCATATCCAGAAAATAAAAACAAGTAATAATTAAAAAAAAAAAAATCCACTGAGAAGCTGAAGGATATACTGGATATTTTTAAGGGGATATTTTGAAGGGCTATTTTTGGTTTTGTTTTCCATAGTAGGAATGCCAAAAAATACAGAGTCATGAAATCCCACTGAATAGCAGATGCTGTGAAGTCATTCCAAGTCCTCATGTTTATAATAGTATTACATGATGTTACAAGTTTCGTACTTGTGAGCTACCAGGCTTAAAGAGCTTTAAGATATTGATAATACCCTTTTAGCATATGAAAACTGGAAAGATAATATAATCCATATTTCATCTGGAGGTGTCCAAGTCTACTAAGCTTTGGTCTGAGCTCAGATCTCCAGAGAGGTTGCGGTGCTTTATGCAGATGAAACACGTATCTCTGAAATCATCTCAAATAGCACCTAAGGAGTAAGTGAAAGGAATGTGGAGAGACACTGACATCTTACAAAATTTTTCTTGTAACATATTGAAAAAGTAGGGCTCATTGGCCAAGGACTGCACTGTTAAAGATGGCATCATAGTTAACAGTATATCTGGAAATTAGCTTTAGCACCTCCAGAGAAATGGCACCATTTTTAAACATACTATACAGCTACAGAGGCGTCTGAACAGGAGGCTTCGCTCCCGTTTGTGACAGTAAGAACTTTGGCCTTAAATTAGTATAGGTGCAGCAAACCAGTGGAGTGCAGGGAGCTGTACAAGGAAAAACTTTGATCTCTCGTGAACAAATTTAATGTTCCTGTGCCCTGTCTGCTACAAAAGGAGGCCTCATTTCATTACGCACTGGTTAATTTTGGAACCCTACCTCCTTTAATAAAGTATATTTATAATGGAATATGCACAGATCTGACCAAGTTGGCTCTGGGAACTGGAAATTCAGCACTCCCCCTTGCTTATGTTATGTATGGATGTACCACACTGCCTGGATTGTTTTATAGCTATTTCATGAACACAAATGGCCATACACTTAGGGCGTAGGGAGAGAAACTGTACAGAGCCAGGGATTAGTGTGAAGTTGTCTGAGGGGACCGCAGTCTCAACTAAGTGTGCAAAAAAACAAAAGCAGTGGGAGTAGGAAGGGGATGTTTTGGAAGAACTGGCTTTTATGTCAAGTACAGAACAGGAAGGAATTCAAAGCAAGCAGCATATGTCCTAGGATCAAAAGTTGTTTTAGGGGAGTGGGGAAAAAACATTGTCACTTTGCTGTCAGTAGCTTTTCGCTGTAGCTGTGCCAAATAGTGTGGGTGAGTAGTTAGCTGCCTTCTCACATGAGAAGGATGGCATTTTTCCATACTATCAGGTGAGTCAGGAGGCACACTTTTTGATTTAGCTTTGCTCTGTGCATCCCCACAGTGTTGGCTCTGCTGGGGAGGTACACCATGGCTTCACAGGTGCCTTTGCTCCTGGTGATTGCGGACGAAGGCCAGTGCTGTACAAGGAGGGACTGTTACACAGGGAGGGGGAAGATGTGTCTACAACTAGTAAAGTGGAGGTTACCTAGATAGGGCATGGCCCTGAATGAGATTAAATCTGCTTCTCACTACTGCAGAATCCTGAGCCTACTCGATCTCATTGAGAACTTTGAAGCATTACCCTTTACTTATACCTCTGGATCTCCTCTTCCTGTTTTTTTTTTTTTTTTTGCCTGTTACTCATAATTTTTTGGCTGCAAGTTTTCTGTCCCGTTACCTTTTCCTAATGCAGTTGACAGGCGAGTGTTCTCTTGAGCAGATCTTGGCATCTGGAGCAGTTTTCCTCTGCTTGGTTGGCTTTCATCACACTTCACCTCCAGGTGAAATGTGAGGTCACCACCAGTATAACTGGTCCATAGTGTTAGCCCAACAGCCCAAGCTGACCCTGCCTCTAGTCACTGTGAATTGTCTACCAGGGAGGAAGCGAGCATTTCATACCGCCTCCTACATCTCTGTGACTGAGCCTGTATCTTAATCTTGCGGTATCTCAGCATATTGGTGCGGGAGTGCAGTTCTTGGGGACTTCCTGTTATTTAGCAAAAAGTTCAGCATCTCCTTTTTGGAGTCTTCCATGAGCTTTGGAAGCCCTTTCCTGGAGCACTCATGTGTTCATAGTCCAGCAAAGCAGATGCTCTGAGTGATGCACTTTGAGTCACAGCTGTAGACAGTCTATAGGCAACTGCAAAACCACATGGTTTTGATTGAGAGATCCAACAGAAATATGAAGGATACAGAATAACATTGTATTTTACTTATACTTGCTAGGATACTTGTAGTGTAATTGTTCTATAGCTGATAAACAATGTTCTTTGCTCAAATGTTTATTAAGGAAATTTTGATCGGGTTCAGAATTTACTAGTGACTTTGGTCCTGATTTTTAAAATCCATAGCTTTCTGCAGCTGGCAAATTTCAACCACAAAACACCCTTTGTTATTGTTTCACTGTCTTTACCCTGAAATTTTGGGATGTGTAAGCCTTTTGTGTCATTATTTTCCTTTGCGGATGTGCAGCCTTGTTTGCTTGTTCGTTTGTTTGGTCCCCAGTCACTAGTGTGAAGGGCATAGCTCTGCCAGTAATCATAGCTACAGCAGAGGCCAAAAACGCCTTTATTCCATTTACAGCATCCTGTCAAAAAACACTCAATACCTACATTACTTGACAGCCCTTGAAAGACAGCATGTTTACACGTTCAGCATTTTCTCTGCAGAGCAAGTAAGCAATCACTTATGGGATATACCATTCTTACCCGGATAGAAAATCAGTTAAACTGTGTTCTGGATTCTAAGAAGAAAATGTCTATAATTTTTTCTCTGTTGCCCCTTAGTTACAGCTAGCAATGAGATGTAGGTCAGGGTGACAAAGTCACTGTCTTGGTGGCTGGAAAAAATTGAGATTCCCAATTTATGGCCAAATGCTATCATGGCTACAAGGGTGTTTCATCAGCTAAAATGTATTCACTGGATGTGTTTGTATGATCTGTCAACTGAAATGTAGCACAAACGCATCAAATGAGTGCAAATGGAGATACCTCAGGTGCCTCAAAATAAGATGTCACTGTGCTGAAAAATCAGTACCAAACTCCAGCAGGTCGATTCAAGGAAATTAAATTGGCTGATTCTTTGAGCTGTCCAGGCAACAGGGAAGATTAGCAGAAAACTCACAGACTAAACAGGGAGGTAGTCAGCAGTGCTATGTCTTACATCTCCCCCTCTCCAGGGTGCTGGTACCTGAGCATGGTACCTGTCAATCTAAGACTGTGCCTTGACATGGTCCCTACCAGCACACCAGTCATTCCTTCCTTTGGATATCAGGAGCTCCTTGTTGGTGGTTGCATTGGTCTGCAAAGTTGGATGTCCAAAAGAGAGCAGAGTTATGCTCCTATTTTCTGGGGTCTCCTCCTCGGGACAGTGGATGTTTTACAGTTCCTCTTACATGAGTGTAGCTGACAGCTCCCACACTGGTCTTGGAGCAGCAAAATTGGCATCCTCTGTGGTTTTGTTTATCATCTGTCTTCCAAAGTAGTTACTGTCCAGTGCATAGTAAGTATGGCTATTCCAGTCACTTCCTATGATTGTAATTTTTTAAAATGCCTGTCTCATCATAAATCTGCTTACCCTGCATAAACCTGAGTCTTGAACTGCATGGTTTATGCTGAGTGAATCAGTAACCACATGGTGGTACTGCAGCCCCCCATCAGGGGCCAGCTGGAGCAGAGCTGCTTTTCAGGTAAGTGTCTAAAAATATGGATGCATTTTTAGCTTGATTTTGAATCTCCTCTCCCTGTAACATGGGCAAGTTTGCTTAAAAAAGAAAAGGAAAAAGTCCTTAAACAATATTTCTAATATTGACTGCTTCTAGCATTGCACAGGACATGGAAGGGAACAGATTTTCTATGTGCAGTTCTGCTAGCAGACCTGGTTGGATCTTGAAGTATGTGAGCATGAAAAGCAGATGATAAGAAATACATATGTATCTGGAACCTATCTAAAGGAACCCAACTTATCTTGGAAACTGATATATACAGAGATCACAGAATCTGCTTGTGAAACTGTTCCCTCTGGCATTACATGCAGCCAATGTTTAACAGTACTGAATTAAAAATGTGATAGTTTAAGACACAAGAACTCTTTCCAAGTGAACCTTCAAGGGGAGCCTAGTACAGGGACATTCACATTGAGATTTGACCATTTGTGCATATCACTATGGGATATTTAACAGCCACAGGTAGTCAAGGCCTGGGTTCCTAGAGACATCAGACCAGTGCAATGTGTTGGATCACTGGTACCGCTTCCATCTTTTGATGAGGTCTTTCATCCAAGTATAGAAAATAGCCTGCTCTTGCGCAGCTTGTGAGTCTGACTGGAACACAGCACACAGCTGAAATAATTGGAGAAAAGTCTGTGTGTGGGAAGGAAGGAAATCAGCTGCATGGATTCACATCCTGAAGCGAGAGTTAGCATTGCATGGCTTTTTGGCAGGGGTTTGTTCACAGCTTCCAGTGTGCAAACCAGCTAGCCTGCACCTGTTGTCAGCCATAGCCATATTCAGCCCATCTGAGAGGAGAAGGTGAAGGTGGGGGGGCTCCTTCTTTGGCTTGCCCTGACACATTCACAGCTCACGGCTGAAAAAGTCATTTAGAGCAAAGATAGTTCAGATTTTGCTCTGGTGTGCGAAGTTTGCCCCCTGAACACTGTGATTTTCTCCAGCCGGTTGTAAAGATGGGAGAGCACAGATGAACCTTAACCAGGCCTAAAGAGGCTGGAGAACATCAGCTGCTTGCCATATTGATGAAGCACCTGGAGCATTCATTTTGAAACCTAAATGCAGGCTGTTTACCTGTATTGCCAAGTCCAACAGAAGCTTTTTTCTGGCTAGTGGAGTGCTATTAATTTATAGAGAGCACCATCTGCAGGGCCTTGAGAACATCAAGCTGAGGAGAGAGGTTCCTGGGAAAAGTCTCATTCTAATCTGGGAGCCTCACTGCCCCCATCTATTACCTATCATTTCCAATTAGCACATGTATCTTGGGGAAGTCTGCTCCAATTCGCTTTCTTGCTAAAAGTGCTTTTCTTGCTAAAAGCTTTTGGTTTTGCTGAGCTTCCTAAGATCAGTTTGCAGCTTTCACAGGCACTGGGAGTGGTAGTGGTCTCTGTGACCCAGTAATTAAAAAGTCCTGTACCTCCTTGCTGCTGAGAGCTGCCCGTTTGTCCTCCTTTTTTTCTCTCTGCAGTGCCACTACTAGGTGGTCAGAGATCTTTCACCCTTTCAAAAGCATTGTGTTTTTCCCATCTCATAAAATATGGCTCGGCCATGCTTAATTAGCTCAGGGCTTTTCAGCTCCTCCCCCCACCCCTGCCCCCTTCAATTTGCCCCCCAGGAGATCAGTTAAGGACCTGAACAATTTCAATAAAGAGCCTGGAAAGCAAATCCTTAGAGGCTAGGTATAACTGCAGGGAAATGTAATGTTATTTAGTGTTGGGGACCAGTAGTTTCTCTGTTCTTCTCTCCCTTTCTTGTGTCTGTCTTCCTGTCTTTCCTTTCCCATTCTTATCCCTCAGAATATTCAGGGATGCTTCTCCGTTCTTGGCAGTGTTCGGCAGTATCTGGTAGCTGGTGGTATTCAGAGAAGAGCTGTCGCCCTTAAACCAGAGTACAGTTGCTTTTAATCTGTTTTAATCTGTTTGGGTCCTCCAAAATGAAAAATGGCAAACATAATTAGCTAACCGGTTCTAGGAGACTGTTGGGTTGGGGTATTTTGGTTTAGAATGTTGGGATTTTTTTGTTTGCTTAATTCGCACACGTGTTTGAAACTAATTTGTGAGCTTTAGTTACATATCAGAATGGTTGAGATGAAAGCTTGGTTAATTAACAGAAAAATAAATTTGCATCTTGCTTTGTGTTTGACATTGAACAGTATTTGTTTCTGCATTGTCACATATGCACTTCTATTATTAATCTCTGAGCTTTAGCTGTATGACTGCAAATGAGATTTTTTTTAAAACCTAAAACGCAAGTCCTTTCCTTCTTCCCTCCTTCCCAATAAAGCATGAGAGAGAGCTGTTTAAGCATGCGAAGCACAGATTTTGTGTGGGATGTCAGATACCTCAGAGGTACCTGTGGACATTTGCCATGTAATTGAATTCAGTGTCTTGTGTTTTGCATTTACAGGCAAATGAGAGCACCCAGCCATCAGGTGTTTGTATGACTAGAATTAGATACCTATTAATTTAGCCACTCGAGATAAATACTTAGATATAATTAAAGTGACTAGCAGTAAATACATGAAACAGTCCATGGATGACGGACGAATGTGGGAGGGGGTTTCTTAACCAACATGGAGGTTGTGATCTCAATTACTGCAGT
>VZRU01001965.1:27787-69491 GCA_013398155.1 Pedionomus torquatus
CATCTACACATTTCCTAAATACCTCCAGGGATGGTAACTCAACCACCTCCCTGGGCAGGCTGTTCCTGTGCTTGACCACTCTTACAGTAAAACAATTTTTCCTGACATCCAGTCTAAACCTCCCCTGATGCAACTTCAGACGTTTCCTTTTGTTCCATCATTATCCACTTGGGAGAAGATGCAAGCACCCACCTCTCTACAACCTCCTTTTGGATAGTTGTAGAGGGTCATGAGGTCTCCTCTCAGCCTCTTCTCCAAATTAAACATGACCAGTTTCCCAGCCTCTCCTCTTATGGCTTGACGATAGACCCTTCAGCAGCTTGGTAGCTCTCCTCTGGACATGCTGCAGCACTTCAAATGTCCTTCTTGTAGTGAGGGGCCCAGAACTGAACACAGTACTTGAAGTGAGGCCTCACCAGTGCCAAGTACAGAGGCACAATCACTTCCCTACTCTTTCTGGCCATGCTATTCGTGATACAAGCCAGGATGCTGTTGGCCTTCTTGGCCACCTGGGCACAGTGCTGGCTCATATTAAGCCAGCTGTTCACCAGCACCCCTAGGTCCTTTTCTGTTGGGCAGCTTTTCAGCCACTCTTCCCCAAGCCTATAGCGTTGCCTGAGGTTGTTGTGACTGAAATGCAGTCATCTTTCATCCAAATTTTCTTTTGGCAAGAAGGAAACTCTTTTTCCACATTTCTCAGGTTTCTACTTTCTGGAAACTTAACAGTTTTTTTGCTATAAAGCACCAGACACTTAAACTGCTTGGCCCATTAGCAGCCCCTTTAAACACTGAAATAAAACCAGCTAAGGATAGAAAACCACCTTTTCTGAGGCCTGATAATCAAATCACTTTTGTACTACCCTTGGGAGGGATGGCCTTTGGTTATAAGCTCCATTCTATCAGTGGAGAGTGGTCTGTGCATGGCCACAATGGACTCCATGGACTGAACTTTAATGATGAATGTCACAAAATGCTGCTGCTCTGGGGACAGTAATTCTGTGTACAATATATGATCTATGTCACCTGGAGGTCTTATCGCTTCTTTCAGCTATTTGCAGAGTTCTTTAATGTTTGGGCAGCAGAAGGAGCTGCATTAATTCAGAGTTAGTAAACCTGAGGAGAGGCAGAAATAAAATTAATTTGAACTCGTAAGCTTGCTGTAGCAAATGTGCCATAAAAGTGAAGAGTCAGTTAACTGAATTTAGAGACGTTTAAGTTGGGTCTATTTTAATTCTACTTTTTATTGTATCCTAATCAGTGCACAATTAATTAATCTCTTGTGTTATAAATTACTACTCTGTTAAGGAAATGAAACTTAAGTGGAGAATTTTGCTGGCAGGGAACAGGCAGATGGATAAGCAGGATCTTTTTAACCATTAGTTTTGTTACTAGTATCATTAATCATTACTGCCATATAACCATGTAACACAGTTCCTAAACTTGACCTAATGATATGCAACGTGCCGTGCATGATTGTATCTGCTTGAGGAGCGCACAGCCTGAATTCCATGGCTTTGCATGCTTATCGGCCTACCTGGAGCATCCATTTCATGGAGTTTCAACAAAGTTGTACTGCTCTCTTATACACATTTGACCTGTGATCAGCAGGCTTCCTCTAGCTCCTGCTGGTTGAACTGTTAGCTCGCTTAGCCCTGCTAGAATACTTGTTGCATGAATGCCCAATATACACACTCTTCAGTGCTTCCTGCTAGCTAGTCTGAAGCGCTTCCCTCTTGTTCCTCCCTCCATGAAAATTTTTCACAAAATCAAAAAATACTCATTTTCTTTTACGTTTTGGAGGTATTTTTTTAAACTGAAAAAAAAAAAAAAAAAACAACCC
Organism: Pedionomus torquatus; assembly: GCA_013398155.1. NCBI lineage: Eukaryota > Metazoa > Chordata > Aves > Charadriiformes > Pedionomidae > Pedionomus > Pedionomus torquatus. The sequence goes on from VZRU01001965.1 coordinate 29,628, forward strand.
AGAAATCTGATTGGTTTAGTTCATAGTTTTGGCAAGAGCCAGCAACATTTTTCTGGAAATCTTAAAATTAAAAAATCTTAAAAATAAAAAATATCTGTTTTTTTTTTTTTTAAAAGGGAAGGGGAAAAAAAATAATTTGATTCAGGAAAAAGGTTTTGTTAGAAATATTTTTATCAGCTCCACATATGCCTTTCTAGTTGGTTCCCTGTGCGGTAGGACCACCCGCTGCCTGTGGGATACAGTAGCTGCAGTGGCTTTAGTGTGGTGTTGGGGCTGCGGCTGACTGCCTGGCCAGTCTCCAGCCTGAATCAGGCGCTTTACCAAGCTTTGATGGCAAAGCAGCCAAAACCTCTGTGAGGTGCCACATGACTTTCCCTCTCCTCCTTTCCTATTCTTGAGCTACATTTGAGGCTTAGATGAGGTTTTGTGTTACTCAGCTGTTGTGTTTTTGAAAGATGGTATTCCTTGAAGAAACCTAAAACCTGTGGCTATTGCGTAAACGGAGGCTAGCCTCTGTTGTGTGAGTTCCTTGTAAATTTGTCCTGCATAGTGCTTAAGTCCAAGTTAGCTTTGTGCTATACTCCCAAACTTCAGCAGGATTTATCAGGCAGAGGCTCAGTGGTACTCTGTGCTTAAAGAGTCTCATTAAGATTTTTTGGTCAGGGCTCAGCATCGTTACAGGTGTTTGGTGTGAACTGAAACAACCCATTAAGGCACAAAGTTTATTTCTCCTCCACCACCCCAAATAATCTCTACACCTGATAACGAAGGCCACAGACTTTAAACCTAAAGCACATTTCATGTAGGGATCACTATGACTGGAGTGTTGTGTCAATGTGTGTGTCAATGACTAGCTGGAGTGTATGGAGCGTCACCTGGGGATGGATGAAGACCCCATGGAGAGCTTATGGGTCAGGATTAAAAGGAGCACAGGGACAGGTGATGTTACAGTAGAGGTCTGTTACAGACCACCTGACCAGGGTGACAGGGAGGATGAGACCCTCTGTAGACAGATAGGAGCAGCATTGTTTTCACAGACCGTGGTCCTCATGGGGGACTTCAACCATTCTGATATCTGTTGGAGGGACATCACAAGAAATACGGGCAGTTTTTGGAATGTGTCAATGACAACTTGTGACAACAATGACAACAAATGTCAAAGCCAACAAGGAGGGGAGCTATGCTGGATCTCATTCTTACCAACAAGGACGGGCTGGTGGGGAATGTCAGACTCAAGGTTACCCTTGGCTGCAGTGATCATGAAATGGTAGATTGAGTGGAATATAGAGAAACTATGGCCAGGAACCACATTAGGCAAGCTAAAGCAGGGACATCAAGGACAAAAAGAAAAACTTCTATAGATATGTCAGGAATAAAGGCAACAATAGAGAAGTTCTGGACCCCCTCCAGAAATAAATGGAAGACCTGGTCACCCAGAACATGGAAAAGGCTGAATGACTTTTTCACCTTGGTCTTCACTGGCAAGAACTCTAGACACACTGCCCAAGTCATGGAAGGCAAAACAAGAGCTGTGAGGATGAAGAACGGCTCACTGTAGAATACCAGGTTCAAGACCATCTAAGGAATGTGAAATGGTGTAAGTCTATGGGACCTGATGAAATCCATCCACAGGTCCTGAGGGAGCTGGCGGACAAAGTTGGTAAGCCACTTTCTATCATATTTGAGAAGTCACGGCAATCTGGTGAAGTTCCCTCTGACTGGAAAAGGGGAAACATAAACCCATTATTCCAAAAGGGAAAAAAGGAAGACACAGGGAGCTACAGGCCACTCAGTCTCACCTCTGTGCCTGGCAAGATCATGGAGCAGATCCTCCTGGAATCTCTGCTAAATCATGTAGAAAATAAGGAGGAAGGTGACAGCTGATGTGGCTTCACCAAGGGCAAATCATGCCTGACAAATTTGGTGGCCTTTTACAATATTGCCACAGCCTTGGTAGACGAGGGCAGGGCAACAGACATTATTTACCTGTACTTCGACAAAGCGTTTGACATCATCCCGCATGACATCCTGGTCTCAAAATCGGAAAGTTATGGTTGGACCATTCTGTGGATAAGAAACTGGGTGGATAGCCACACTCAAAGGTTTGTGGTCAATGGCTCAATGTCCATGTAGCAGCCAGTGATGAGTGGTGTTCCTCAGGGGTCAGTACTGGGGCCAGTGTTATTTAACATCTGTGTTGGAGACGTACAGTGGGACAGAGTACACAATCAGCAACTTTGCTGACAACACCAAGCTAAATGGCATGATCAACATGCTGGAAGGAAGGGATGCCATCCAGAGGAACCTGGACAGGTTTGAAAGGTGGGCCTGTGCAAACCTCATGAAGATGAACCAAGCCAAGTTGTAGGGCTGTGTGCCTGGGACATGGCATTCCCAAGCACAAATATAGGTTGGGCAGAGAATGGCTGGAGAGCAGCCCTGAGGAGAAGGACTTGGGAGTGATGGTGGGCGAGAAGCTAAACGTGAGCTGGCAGTGTGCACTGGCATCCCAGAAAGCCAACCACATCTTAGCATGTATCAAAAGAAGCGTGGCCAGCAGGTCATGGGAGGTGATTCNTGTCCTGCATAGTGCTTAAGTCCAAGTTAGCTTTGTGCTATACTCCCAAACTTCAGCAGGATTTATCAGGCAGAGGCTCAGTGGTACTCTGTGCTTAAAGAGTCTCATTAAGATTTTTTGGTCAGGGCTCAGCATCGTTACAGGTGTTTGGTGTGAACTGAAACAACCCATTAAGGCACAAAGTTTATTTCTCCTCCACCACCCCAAATAATCTCTACACCTGATAACGAAGGCCACAGACTTTAAACCTAAAGCACATTTCATGTAGGGATCACTATGACTGGAGTGTTGTGTCAATGTGTGTGTCAATGACTAGCTGGAGTGTATGGAGCGTCACCTGGGGATGGATGAAGACCCCATGGAGAGCTTATGGGTCAGGATTAAAAGGAGCACAGGGACAGGTGATGTTACAGTAGAGGTCTGTTACAGACCACCTGACCAGGGTGACAGGGAGGATGAGACCCTCTGTAGACAGATAGGAGCAGCATTGTTTTCACAGACCGTGGTCCTCATGGGGGACTTCAACCATTCTGATATCTGTTGGAGGGACATCACAAGAAATACGGGCAGTTTTTGGAATGTGTCAATGACAACTTGTGACAACAATGACAACAAATGTCAAAGCCAACAAGGAGGGGAGCTATGCTGGATCTCATTCTTACCAACAAGGACGGGCTGGTGGGGAATGTCAGACTCAAGGTTACCCTTGGCTGCAGTGATCATGAAATGGTAGATTGAGTGGAATATAGAGAAACTATGGCCAGGAACCACATTAGGCAAGCTAAAGCAGGGACATCAAGGACAAAAAGAAAAACTTCTATAGATATGTCAGGAATAAAGGCAACAATAGAGAAGTTCTGGACCCCCTCCAGAAATAAATGGAAGACCTGGTCACCCAGAACATGGAAAAGGCTGAATGACTTTTTCACCTTGGTCTTCACTGGCAAGAACTCTAGACACACTGCCCAAGTCATGGAAGGCAAAACAAGAGCTGTGAGGATGAAGAACGGCTCACTGTAGAATACCAGGTTCAAGACCATCTAAGGAATGTGAAATGGTGTAAGTCTATGGGACCTGATGAAATCCATCCACAGGTCCTGAGGGAGCTGGCGGACAAAGTTGGTAAGCCACTTTCTATCATATTTGAGAAGTCACGGCAATCTGGTGAAGTTCCCTCTGACTGGAAAAGGGGAAACATAAACCCATTATTCCAAAAGGGAAAAAAGGAAGACACAGGGAGCTACAGGCCACTCAGTCTCACCTCTGTGCCTGGCAAGATCATGGAGCAGATCCTCCTGGAATCTCTGCTAAATCATGTAGAAAATAAGGAGGAAGGTGACAGCTGATGTGGCTTCACCAAGGGCAAATCATGCCTGACAAATTTGGTGGCCTTTTACAATATTGCCACAGCCTTGGTAGACGAGGGCAGGGCAACAGACATTATTTACCTGTACTTCGACAAAGCGTTTGACATCATCCCGCATGACATCCTGGTCTCAAAATCGGAAAGTTATGGTTGGACCATTCTGTGGATAAGAAACTGGGTGGATAGCCACACTCAAAGGTTTGTGGTCAATGGCTCAATGTCCATGTAGCAGCCAGTGATGAGTGGTGTTCCTCAGGGGTCAGTACTGGGGCCAGTGTTATTTAACATCTGTGTTGGAGACGTACAGTGGGACAGAGTACACAATCAGCAACTTTGCTGACAACACCAAGCTAAATGGCATGATCAACATGCTGGAAGGAAGGGATGCCATCCAGAGGAACCTGGACAGGTTTGAAAGGTGGGCCTGTGCAAACCTCATGAAGATGAACCAAGCCAAGTTGTAGGGCTGTGTGCCTGGGACATGGCATTCCCAAGCACAAATATAGGTTGGGCAGAGAATGGCTGGAGAGCAGCCCTGAGGAGAAGGACTTGGGAGTGATGGTGGGCGAGAAGCTAAACGTGAGCTGGCAGTGTGCACTGGCATCCCAGAAAGCCAACCACATCTTAGCATGTATCAAAAGAAGCGTGGCCAGCAGGTCATGGGAGGTGATTCTCCCGCTCCGCTCCACTCCGACGAGACCACACCTGGAGTACTGTGTCCTGCTTTGGAGTCCTCAGCCACAGGAAGGACATGGACCTGTTGGAACGGGTCCACCAGAGGGCCAGGAAGATGATCAGAAGGCTGAATCGTCTCTCCTATGATACAGGTTGAGAGAATTTTGCTTGTTCAGTCTGGAGAAGAGAAGGCTTCAGGGAGATCTTACATAGCAGACTTCCAGTATCTGAAGGGAGCCTACAGGAGAGCTGGAAAGGGGCTCTTTGTCAGGAAGTGTAGTGATAGGACAAGGGGCAACGGTTTTAAATTGAAAGAGGGGAGATTTAGACTAGACATTAGAAATAAATTCCTTACTGTGAGGGTGGTGAGACCCTGGAACAGGTTGTCCAGAGAAGGTTATGAAAGCTCGATCCGTGGAAGTGTTCAAGGCCAGGCTGGATGGGGTTTTGAGCAACTTCGTCTAGTGGGAGGTGTCCCTGCCCATGACAGGGGGTTGGAACTCGATGATCTTTAAGGTCCTTTCCAACTCTACCTGTTCTATGATTCTGTGAATTACAACATAGCTAAGATATTTATAGCAAGAAATGTATCTATATTCTCTGTGAACTATAACTCTCTAGGCAAAGACCACATATTTTGTATGTAACAGGCCCTTCCCTCTTAGCATCTGTAGTATTTAAAATACATTTTATGTGAAAAGAGCCATGCAAGGTGCTTATTTTATATCTGTTCTTTCCTTACATACATAAGAAACATCCTGTTCACAGTTGTGGAAAGAAGTTGTTTGAGTCTCTTCATACTGTCAGATTGATGCTTTTTAGTGCACTGAAGTATAGTAAAAAATGGAAATTACACACAATATCGCATGAATTGTCTAGACCTTTAAACCTACTCAGGAAATCAAGATACATGTATATTTAAAGAAACGGGGTAAACCTTGCTTTTAAAATTGTGAATTTTGCTATTGACAGGACTGAACATAGACATGGTTCAAGGCCAGTGACTTAATTCTATATGACACCACTCCTAATCCTTTATGTCTGAATCCTTCAGTTTTATCTTTGACTCTGGAAAAACATTTGTCCAGGCTGAAGTCACTTGCATCAGGGCATTAGCAATCTTTGCATTCTTTTGAAAGCTTCAGTAGTTCCCATGAAAGTAGCAAATGCTGAGACATTTGTGGAGACTGTGGGGAGTGGAAGTCCTTGCACTGGCTTACAAATTCTTGCACACCTGGACCATGGCACACACCTGTAGCATCTAATTCTGGCTCTTGTGCTATGCGCTAGCGAAAGCTCTGGGTAGTCCTCCAGCTGTGGGTCTCAAGGGGAAAGAGGGAAGATGTTGCTGCTGGCTGGCCCAAGGGTGGAACAACTATATCAGTTTCTTTTTTTTTTTTTTTTTTTTTTTTAAAGCTTATTGCATCTGTATATTCTNTTTTTTTTTAAAGCTTGGAATAGTTGAAAAATGTATTACAGAAAAAGGCTTTGGGCATCTGCAAGTTCATGAGCTAAGAAGCTCTTTATTATGAATAAATCATAAAATGTAGTCCAGATCCAACAATCTGAAGTTTAGCTTGAGGAAATGCTTTTAATGTGTGCATGTCATCCTCCTTTAGTAGAATAAAAGTCTGCTGCTGTCAACTGCTAATACAATTATTCTCTTCTGTCTTAATTGGTAGAGGTCTTGACTTTGGTGCTAAGATGTCAAATATAAGTCTTTAAGTTTTCTAACACCCTCCCACATAGCAGGGAGATGGTATTATAGAGGGACAAAGTACTGTAGCGTGCCAGCCTGGGTTCCAGTGCTTTTATATAGCATGTGGCATTTCTGAGTATCCCACAGCACTGTCCACTGTATTCTGACTGACCTTCAGGCTATCTCATTGTAAGGAATCCTTCTTAGCCATGAATTATTACAAGGGCTGGGGAGGTATTATAGACTTGCTCAATAGCTTCAAGGAAAATTACAGTTATCTTGTTAGACTCAAAAGTCTGCCAGTTTTCATGATAGACACAGGGGGTTTTTAGCAATTCTGTAAATTCTGTTGTGGAAAAAAGAAGGCAAAAGCCATGTTGTTATCTATAATGCATTGAGCTTTCTAAGCATGAGTTAGAGAGGTGGTGTCACCCCTAGAGCAGGGAGAATTGGCATTGAATTTTTAATCCGTGTCTAGGATCCCAAATACCTGTTGTATTTTTTGTAAAATTCTGAGCACATCCCAAGCACCTTACGAAGGGAGACCATTTGAAGCCAGCTGGAGCTGCTTGGCACTTGGAGCTTTTAAAAACAAGGATCTAAACTCAGTTTTAAATTGCTCCTAACATTAGTCATCTGTTTGTGAAAATACTGACCTATGTCTGCTGGCATGTAGAACAACATCTGTGTTAAAAGCGTGTTTGATAGAGAGAAGGGATACGGTCTCCAGCACTAATGTTAAAAATCCTGGTCTTTTTGAAAACATTCTCTGGTAAGAAACATATTGAGACAAATTGAAAGCGTCCCCCCTTGTTTTTTCAAAGACTTTTCTCTAGGCCGTGTGTTACGTGGTTTTTATGATGATCTGTAAGGTCCCTTCCAACTCTAATCATTCTGTGATTCTATAAGTCCCTGATATATGTGAGATCTAGATTAAATTTCTGACCCCTTCTCTTGCTTATAAGGTTGCCAGAAGGACTGGTAACAGCAGAATGGACCTCTGCAAGCAGTGGGTACAAGCTCATGTAAGGGAAAGTGGTGTTAGGAGTAAACCTGCTTTGGAGTCAAAAAAGGCCCTAGTACTTTCCCCCCTCTGCCTAGACTGAGCTTTGAATCTAGTAAATCACTAGACCTGAGTGTCAACATCAGTAGTGATTAGAGTTTATGAACCTGACTGAGGACTTGTCCAGAGCCATTTCCTGGGGTTGTAATGCTGCTGGCTTTTTTCCTGCCCACAACTACTGAGTTTTTGTGTAGGGTCCTGAAGAAGTAAAGCTGTCTCTTTTAAGTTTCCTGCTCAAAAAGTTGTTCTTGGGGGTGACAGCAACCTATGTTTTTAGGTAACTTGCAGGAAACGGAGCGGCCTTTCTTTTGTAGTTATCACATGACCCCACCATGCTCAGGGTCTTTTCCCCAGACTGCAAACTGGAGCCATCTGCACAAACAGAGTCTTGGTCAGGGGAAACACAGGGGGCATGACTCACTAAAATCAAGAAAAAAGGAGGGAGGCAAAGAAGAAAAGTCAACCAGGCCCCCCCGAACATTACGTTACAGGAGAAAGAAATGTTCAAATTAAAGCAAATAATCTAGATCCCTGTTTTACAAAGCTGAGGTCAGTTGGGAAGAGCTCTGGAGCTGCTCAGGGCGGAGGGAGGATTATAGTGATTAGTATCCTTTGTGTTATCTAAATAAATTTCTGGCTCTACTAGTTAGACCTGAGAATTTATGAATCAAACAAAAGATGAAATGTGAAAAAGTTGAGAGGAAAAATCAGCTCTGTGTAATTCTTACTGAAAGCTGATATAAAAGGAAGACAAATCAAAGGCAACAATAGCACTGCACATTTTATCTCACATCCAGTGATGCATGTTAGTGTTGTTTCCCATTGTGAGCTAGAAAGAACATTTACAATTTTAGAAAACACTGCATAATGGCTCTCCACAAGGAAGAGAAGCAAGCATATGACTGCCAGTACTGACACTGGGTTTTTCTTGGCCTGCAATATTGCTTTTCTGGAAGCTCTGTTTTGGGCAATATTTTTCTACTCCACACTGAAAATTTTAGGTTTGGCCCAAGGATCATAAGGATCTTTAAGGTTCCTTCCAACTCCTGACTATTATATGATTCTATGATTCTAAAGTTTTCTTCAAAAAAATACAGCAAATAAACCTCACTGATTTGGTGATCTAAATCCAGTCTTCAGCCTCGCCAGGAAAGACCAGCCAAGCCAATCATGTAGTGATATGCTCCTACAGTGCAGATGATAACACCCAGGCTGGTGGATGTTTTTTTTCTAAAAGCAACCCACAGGAGACATCTTTTCCATTGTGCTTTTCAGTGTTTGGGAAACGCACCTGGCTTCGTGGGAGGACAGGTGGGTATTTCAGGTATTAAACACTAGCTGCACTATTGCCGTCTGTCTCTGCACCTCCCTCGCTCCCCAAGATCTCAGTGGTAAAAGCTGACTTTTAAGACATGAAATGTGTAGAGAGTGTGATTGCCACCAGGGACCTGAAATGCCTGTGGTAGTAGTGGGTTGTTCTTTTAGGTTTGTCTCCGTTTGGGTGTAGGCAGCATGTGATTCCCTCTGGCAGTGTTGTGGTTTGGGGACTGCGGTCCTCTCATGGCTCATTTCTATGTGCTTTGTTCAGAGAAGGATGTGGTTGTTGCCTGCTGGCATAGGGCAGACAGAGGTTAGACCATTCCTTGCTCTGATGTAGTTCTGTTATTTTCTGGGGAAATGCCTCACACCATGTCATTGCTATAAATTTTGCTCTTGTGTTCATCCAGTTATCAGTAGAAATTAAAAATGGTATCCCTGCTTGGGAGACAATATAGCAATGTTTGTTTTTCCTCCCGTTCCTTTGAGGCTGGCTGGTGTTGGCTCACTCACTTCTGTAGCGGAGGATGCCAGGCTTTTGCCAGAGAAATGGGGGCAGCAATCCGCCTTAATGGCATCCTCTGACAGTGAAATCTGTCTCCAGATTTCGGTGATAGTTTCTCTCCACAGGGTACATGGCACTTCCCAAGCAGAATGGAGAGCATTGCCTTGGGTAACTCATCCACCACCACCATCTATCACTCAGCTGTTCTCTTCTTTGCAGAGGCAAACCAATTGTTGCTTACTTCCCTTGAAACCCCAGTGTGCCTCTGTGTGTGTTTTATTTAAGTATGTTATATTTTGATGAGATACCACAGAAGTCAAAACAACAGCCCTGTGAAGTGGAACAGGTGAGGAGCTCAGTAGCAAAATCAGTCATTTATAGCAGATCTCTGTTTATTACCATGTAAAGCTGACTGTAAAATTTTGGTTTTAAAGGAGTCAGAAGAGAGCTCAGTTAAAATAAAAAAACAAAACAAAACAAAACAAAACAAAACAAAACCCACAAACATTTCCTTAGTTGATTTTTGAAAAATGATCATTATTGAACACATGTTTTAGTAAGGGGAAAAGATAGGTATCACCTGTAAGGTCTTAGTTACTGCATACTGTCAATTACCTCTTCTTTTCAAGCAAATGAGTTTCATATTACGTTCAGCTTGGTTTTAGGAAGGTAACAAGTTTCTAAAAATTAAAACGCAGTGCTTGGTCAGGAGGCAATGAGCCTTTAGAGATTCAAGTACTCTTTCTGAAAAGAACAAGACATTTCGACTGGTTCTGTTGTATCCTCTACTGTGGTTATACAAGTTTTTATTGAGGTTTGATTTTTTGGTGTCTGGGGGCTTTTTATAAATTTTTATTCTTCATGCTGGCTGTTGTATCTCTGAAAATGACACTGTACCTGTAAGTTCACATCAATTAGCAGAACTTTGTTGAACTTCATGTGCCTCTCCTTTTTGTGAATCATCTAGTTTATTTTAAGCTGCAAATTTTGGGTTGAAGTCTCTGGATAAATGACAGGGAGGAGTTATTCACCAACACTATATATTGTTACTGCCTTTCCTGCAGATGCATACCTTCCTTATTTACCCTTCTGCTGCTGTTCCCTGCTACTTTGAAGCTCATTCTTCATATTCCAGACAGTTTACTTGAACAGAGTATTTTCCAGGACTCCTTTGACTCAGCAGTAATCTCTTTCAGAAGCAGTGACACTAAAAATAAATGTTTGCATCCATAGGGGTGAGCAGCCCTGCCTGTACATTATCAGGAACTCAAGCAAAGCCTCCTTTTGTCATGTGCAGATAGTGTGTGTTTCACTTTGTTGTCCAGTAGCCAGGGGGTGGGGATTTTTTGTAAAAGATAAGGGTGAGGTCTGAAAGGAACTTTTCTAACTTCCAGTTCTTGGGCAATTTGCTATTTGTGTCCTCTCAAATTCTTACCCTCTCTTTCCTCATCCTTTTCTTACAATTTTGTTAATAAATGCTGTTTCTGTTTGCTCCTAGCACCTGCCTGGTTTTCATGCAGCTGCTCAGGGCTAAGGACTGGCATGTCTTCTGTTTGAAGCCGTTCCTTTGAAGGGGAATAGAAAGTTCCTTTCCATTTTCTAAAATAGTGTGGCATTCTGACAAATCTGGAATACTTAGGAGATCCAGGACCTATTTCCTTTTATAGTCTATTGCTTTGCTGTAATTGCCTTGAGATCATTTGAAATGCTCAGAAAATAGAGTGAATGCAAGACTGAGATGGAATAGGGGTGTAGGATGTGCTGATGGAAAATCCAGTGGCAGCACGAGCTATTAAATTGTTCATGATGGAGGGGAAAGTAAGGGCTATTGAAGCTGTTGGGCTCCCAGATTGGTTCTTCAAAATTAAGGACTGAATACTCACCCTGAATTAGAGGTGCAAAGAGGAATTAAACTTGCTGTATGAGCACAGGTGGAGACAGATCAGGTTTTGTGGTAATGAGCGTGGTGAGTGTGTGGAGAAAACAACATTGTGATGGGAATGGAGGTGTCGGTATAATTCCAGCAGCTGGCGGTCATTCAGCAGGCTTGCTCCCATGGCTGAGGAATCAGAAGACCATTTCTGAATGTCCAACATTGTTCCCCCTGGTGAAAGCTGAGCCTTAGGAGACCCAAAGACTTCCTGTGGATTACAACAAAAGTGTCCTCCAATGCTGTAATACCTCACAGCTACACAGATTTTTAGGATCAGGAACTGAACTAATTCACTTAAGAGTTTCATAAACAGTTGAAGGTGCCAGGGAAAAATGACAGAATGGGAAAGAAAGGTAAAGTCATGCCATGTCTAGTCCTCCAGAAAACTCTCACTTAGTGTAATACCGCTGAGTGTGCTATCTGTTTTCATTGTAGGCAGGGAAATAAAGCAGAAAGGCTTTAGAAGCTGTTTGGGACAGGTGGTCTACTAGTTTGAATACAATTGGTCAACATTTTAGTTGTGTTAGCCAGCAATTGAAGAATGTGATGAAACCTTCTGAGTGCTGCACTTCAGCCATTCCCTGCTGCAGTCTCCTTCTCTGCTGAGAGGTTTCACAAAAAGTGTGTGAAGAACAGCAACATGACCTCTTACACAGGTAAGAGGCTTTTTAAGAACGAAAAAAATCAGAAAGGGCTTCCTTAAAATGATGCCCACTTCATCAAGAGCCTGCTGCGTGCAAGTTTATTCTGTTGTTACAGAGACCGAAGATACAAAGAGCTCCTGATGGGCATTAGTGATTTTAGAGACACCCAATTTGTACAGGTCTTATGAACTATACTGCCAACAGACAATCCTCACTGCACTCCCCACCTTTAGGGAAAAGGAGGCATAATGAGATTTACTAACAGTATGTTTAATAAAGAGCTGGAAGGGGATAGGGATAAGCGTATCTTAGACACTTTTAAATCATGTTAGAAAAAATATTGTGGTTCAACTAGAGCTGGAAATAGCAGTGGCTGGAAGCAGTGCGATGTCTTTATGTATAGCTGCATGCACAAACACAGAGAGCTCAGACTGTGCACTGGAGGTATAGGGAGCTTCATTGCACTGGGTTACTCTGGGAGACAAAGCCAAAATGCCTAAAGGGAGGGTAAACACTGCGTTGATTGGCCTGCAATGTGAATCCCGGCGCCTATGCTTTAAGAGGCGATGCTTGGTGCCTTCAAAAGCCAGGCAAAGCTATTGTCCCAACCAGCACACCCTCCCCTGAAATCTGCATCCCTGAGTTTTCTTTTCATCTCTGGCAACTAATTGCTGGGGGAGGGACTGGGAGTGGGGAGGGGTTTGATTGAGGTAGAATATTCCTGATTTAACAGATGGAGACACTTGTTAACAAAGCCACACTGAATAGCGAGAGGCCCGTTTGTAGCAGTGCCATTCCTACAAACTCAGTGCTGTTGTGCTCAACTCGTGTGTCAGGATAGCAATGCGGAAAACTGCCCACTGATTTGAACATGGCAAAGTAAAGACAGACCCCCAATAGTTGTGCTTTTTTTAGAGCCCCAAGAGCAGCAGGTTGAGTGTTTTGCATGTAGAGCCATACAAGAAGAGAGCATAAAGCATGGCAGAATCTGGTCTGGTTAACGGGGTCAGTCATCCCAGGTGGAGATGTCAAATGGGAGTCAAACTGAGCCCTTGTGTCATGGACAGCTTCTGTTCCTAAGATTAATAATGCTACTAAAATACAGCAGTAAACAAAGTACATGAAAGCTTGAAAGTCACATTAGCAAGGAGTTACAGTGAAATAACAGGGACGAAGGAAAAAAAAAGCACTGGTTATTTGCAGAGCAAGAAAAATTGAACTGCTTTTGACAGGTAAGACAATGCAGCTCTGGGTCCGAAGAGCTTTGTCTGGTGGGTTGTTTTGGTTTTTTTCTGTTACTGCAGATGGAAAATGGAGCCTTCAAATTTTAACCAGAGAAATTTTGATTTTTAACGAGCCTCTGTCTCTCACAGTCTTCCAATTAGGGAAAGCATATTTACCACTAAACTCTAAACAATAAATTTTATTCAGTTGATATGCATCGAGAAAATCTGGATCAGTCAGAATATCTGTGATATAGGTTTCACATTGTATAATGACAGAGATGATTTTTTTCAAAGTATATAACACGAATAGAAGCAACTGCTCTACAAATAATTTATGATGAATGAATTTTGCAAATTGGCTGTGGCCAGAATAGTATTTTACAGGAATTCCTGTGGCAGTACCCAAAGTCTGGGCAGACATGTTGCAAGAGTAATGACCTTGCCATTTTACCTGTGAAAGTAGAAGCAGTCTGGACTGTTGTCCTATTCCTCAAATATTCAGAATTATCCTAGGGCCGGGATTCCCTGCTGCAAAACCTCTAAACTTGTGACCTTTTTAAGATTTAGGTTACCTTGGTGTAACCGATTAAACTGACAGAACTCATGTATGCATGAAATCTGTTTTTGTCTTAAAGCTAGTCTAGGACCTTATAACAAGCTAGGAACTAACAGCTGAAATCCATATTCCTGATCTAGGGCCTAGATGATGATCCCTTTCCCACCCCTGGTGCAACAGCTCTGCCAAGGCTGGGCTCTGGCAAGAGAGCACAGTCTCCTAGGCTCCCTCAAGAGTCCTTAAAGAGAAACAAACTCCCTTAAGGTGGGCAGCTCAGAGCAGAAACCCAGCTCCGGCACCTTCTAGGAATGATTCATCTATTCTCAGGAGACTCTGTTGGGATTTTGCTTTGAATTACCTGGGAGAGGAGCCTGCCTCTCGCCTGATTACAAAGATGCTTTTCAGTACACAGCAAAGCCTTGCTGATGATCAGGTAAAAATGAGTTTTATGGATTGATCTGTGTTACAGCTTCTAGGCATAGTTGCCTGCTTTTATCATTTGAAATAGATGTAAATCTCATGCAAAGGGAGGACAAGGAAGAAGATTACACTTTTTACTTACTAGGATTTATCAGAGATGTGGAGAATAGATGTCTGACTTCCGTATTTGGACACTTTTAAAATTTATACTAATGTACCAAAAGCTACCTCATCTTCATGTTAATCTTGTGAACCAGACATGAATCTGGAACTGTGTTTCTGTAGAGAAAGAGCAATGTACTTAGCTGTAATCACATCACATGGAACTATGGGAAAATTATGACTATAAAGAAAAAAAAAAAAGAACGAACAGTACAGAGTTTTCTGTCTTTCTAGTATCTATGTATCTTCCGTGTTTCAAAAGGCTGGGAGCCATCCTTTCTTGTGCCAGAAGACCATTGTCACTAAGTGGTGGGCTGGTTGTGTAATCAGCCTTCCAAGGGTTCGGGTAACCAGCTCTGTCAGGAGCACAATTGGAAATGGTAATTGAAATTGAAAGTGGTATCTCCCAGGCTCCCTCCCTTCGGTATCTCTCTTGGCTTCTGCTCAGAGACCCAAATTACCTTGCTTGTTTGTGCTCTAACATGAAGCAATCACAAGGGGGTGAAGGGAGGCCTCTGGAATCAATTGGTTGTCAAGGTGGTTCTGGCATTAATCAGGTTCTGCTGTTTATGTGAAATGGGCTCATTTCTGTGTGGCACTTGGTTTTACTGCACAACAGGGTAGCAGCTTTCTGGATATTACCCTTGCCACACACATAGCAGGATAGTGAGTGCTCCTGTCCCCCACCCACAGTAATAGCGAGGGAAGAGGTGAAGATTTATATTAACCAAGTTTGAAAGTCTTCACCAAAATTGGACAATTTAATGTGCAAACCTCCTCCCAAGTCTTGCAGTGGTGCTTGTCTTTGTTAAGGTGTAAAATATAACTCTAACCATTCTAGGGTTCCATATCTTCTGCCTTGTTTGTCCCTGAACATTGTTTCCCACTATCATTTTCTTGCTGACAATATCCAACAGTCAATGTATACTATTAAAAAACCCAAGCTCAATACAGCCATAGTCCCCTCCTAGAACAATGGGGAATCAGCCGTTCTGAGTTGGAAAGAAGGTGAAAATGCAGAACACGTAATGCTCTTCTGACAATGTTTAGAACCCTAAACCTCTCAAAAAGTAATTTTGCAAATGTGCTCCTCTTGGGCTGCCCACCCTGATAAGTGAACCTGTGGCTTGCGAGCCCTCGATGACTTCTGCTTTCATCCCTGTGATGGCAGCCCTAATAGGCACATGTGCACATACGTACACATGCTCGTAAGCATGTGTACACCCAATATGTCCTGTCTTTAATTAGGCTCTGCTGTCACCTAGTGCTGTGCCAGTACTCCTTTGCACCTGTCAGCTGCCCGAGAGATTGCTGAAATGGAAAGTGAGAAACCTTTTGGCAGCTGCAAAGCCAGACATACTGGCTAGTTCATGGGAGATCTTAGGACAGGGCCTGGGAACTTCACATGACTGCCTTTGGTAGCTGACAACAGCGGAGCAAATAAGTTAGAGAAACCGGGAGCCAAGATGCAATCCCTTATATTATATCTGCTTTATTTGGTTAATAGACAGTGTTTTAGAAGAGGCAAAGTCAAACTCAGAGGCACAAGCTGCCAGTCAGATCCCAAATCCCTGCATCAGATATCCAAGTGTCTTGATGGGGAAAGCTGTGTTCACTTGAGGCAGGATGGTTGGTGTTCCAAAATTTTGCTTTTTATAGAGCTGCTTCCCCTAGGTAATGGCATTGTAGTGCAACCCAAATACCAGTGTATCTTGCTTGATTAATTAGCGCTTTCATGGTCACCCAATTTTCATACTGATTTTGCTAGAGGAAACCAGGCAGGGATTTTGAACATACCTTCTCAACCTCATGCTTGACAAGCTCCTGGTATATGCACTCAATTCTGCAGTGCGTTGACCTAGGTTTATCCTTTGTGTGAGCGAAAAAGAGCCATGGATAAGTGCTGGGAAAGCTTGAGCCTGTTGGTGCATGAGAAACCTGAGGAGGAAATCACATTCGCTTTCCTGAATGCATGGAGAAGTGTCAGGGATTTGATGCGCCTGCAAAGGGGCCATCTTGGGCATTCACTGACACACGGGGTTCACCATCACAGATGTTTACAGACATTTTGATTGTTTGTACGGGGAGATGATTTACACCAGTGTGGAAGAGGTGGAGCTGGTGATATGACAATGCACTGAAGGATTTCTGCAGTAGAAGAGCTATCAAAATGCTGGGTGATGTCTCCATCACTATGAAGTCATACATTGTGTTTTGCCCCACACTCACTAAAATGGCTAATTGAGCTTTCTGGTTACTATGTTTTATTGGTTTCTGTATTTACTGGGTCCTTCTAGCATTTCACTGTTTAGGAGCACCATAGATAGTGCACTGGGAGTTGCCTGTGAGAATAGCATTGCCATCAGAGTAAGCACAAAGGAGACTAAAATCTCCATGACAATGCATTGGCTTGCAGGTATGATTAGAAAGAAAACTGGCTGAAAACTTCAGTGGTAGGTACATGTTTATGGACAAAATAACTGTAGTGCACTGAAGTGCATTAAAAAAAACCAACACTCCAGACTTCCACAGAAAGGGGAAGGAGGTGTTTGTGGAAGTATAAGTGTTCAGTCTCTGTTGATGAAGAGGTAAATGATTTCAGCCATGAGTAAAACATTTCTGAGATGTCTTGGTCCTCACTACACATTGCTGTCTCATAATAACCACTAAATTGCTTAGCAACCTTAGTTCAACCACAGGATATATGCAACAGGCTTTATACCTGCCACAAAAGTAGAGAAGTAGCATGATGAAAATTAACTAAAAATTGACTTCTCAGCACTCTAAGTGCCAGAATATGAATGAAACAGCAGAGCCACTTTTTTTTTCCCCCCCATTTCAAATATTGTTGGGAGATTGAATCTAAGCTTTCAGATAATCCTGAGGCAGATAAGATAAAAATGTTGAGTTACAGCAATAAAATGAATTTTCCTAAATTCAAATTCTAGTTTGGGTCTGACTGCCCAGTATATTTGAACTCTCACTATATCTATTTTTATTCTGCTAGCTAGAGAAACTTTATAAGTGCAATTAGGTCCCCATCATATATTGTGTTTTATGACAGAAGGGCTTCTTCAAAAATTATGAGAAAAGGATGGCAGGGAGGCAGAAGCACACACTGTGATGTGGTTTTAACAATCCCAGTTAGGTTTTAACAAACTCCCAGTGGGAGTGCAGATCACTACAAATACTCAAGCCATTCTTTTCAAACCATGTTCCTTCCCCTGTATCTTCTACCTTTTTTTCTAATGACTGCCACTATACAGCAGCAAAGACTATAAATGCAAGTGCATGCCAGAAGAAAAAGAAAAAAACAGGCTTAACAGAGTCTGAGAATTATACGTTAATCAGGTAATGTAAGTATTGATTTTTCTCCTTTGGCTTTTCTTACAGGGATACAAGAGAAAGAGGGAACTTGTGTGGAGCCTATGGAAGTTGACCTCGCATGTAAAGCAGCAGACATTTCAAATAAGGATGGTATGTTGTTCTAGTATTTCTATTGTCCTGAACCGGATACATAGCATGCCTTTCTGGGATTTGTTTGTATGCTTCCCCCCAGAAGTAGGAGTTACATTTAGAATCTCTTCAACTGAGTCTTCTAGAGAGTTTACTGTTTTGGAAGTCTGGTGGAAATACCTGTTAGTGCCTAGCCCTGCTTTACGAGTTGACTGGATTGATGTGTTCAATCAGTATGTATAATCCACTTGGTTTTTAAATTAAAAAATATTTTAGGCTCACTGTAATTTTGGTCTGGATGTTGAGTTGCCCGTGATGTGTGTGGTCTTGTGTGGGAGTCAGAATATTTTGAAAATTTCTGTGCTGGTGCCTGACTGTCACTGGACAAGCATTGTCTGTATAAGCATGCTGAACTTACATGTTGGTCACCTTCTAGCTCAGAACTGATTTCTCTTCCTCTTTCAGAGTCTCTGTGTAGCTCAGTCTGGTAGCAGGTAGACATTCTCTCCCTAGAATATTTACTATTGATGAAACCATCATGATTTACTGACCTAACATCAGTTTCTGGACATTATCAACCCAGATCTCCTGACGAGGAAATGAAATTCTTTTGTTATTGACCTTGATGAGCAGATGACCTAGCTGTCATCTGGCAAAGTCCCAGCCAGGGCCAGGTACCAGGATGCAGCCTAACATCTTTGTAAACAACAGAAAAAGCACCTTTCTAGGCTCTTCCTGTTTGTAAAGAAATGCTGGATGGAATCAAGGTCCTTGTGAGGCAAACCTTTTATCATGCCTCTAGATAGGCTCTTACAGCTTAACAAAGCTACACAAGGGGCTTTCTTGGGTTCTACCCAAAAGGCCATCTTTACTGCTTAAAAGTGCAGTGATTTTGGAATAGTTTTATCATTGTAAGTGGACCCCTGTCTGTAGGAAAGATTGATTTTTTTGATTCCTCCTTTAACCTCTTCAGCATTGGCATCGTATAAATCTAAGGTGTACTTTTTTACATCTCCAAATAATTATATTTTTTTGATACTAGTTATACAGACTCTAATGCTGATTTCCTTTTCCTGATGTCAGATCATGCTGCAGCATTGGAACTGGCGACTGATTTAGATCAGTCAGATTAGGCTGGCCTGTAGGGAAGCTTTTGCAAGCACAGGCAAAGGTGTGCATAATGGATTTTCTTTTTTAAAAAAATACTAGAGATTATGCTCTTACTAGTAAGTGTGCAGAATAAAGCCAAACCAGCCTTATTTGCTTGTTCCCTGAACAAAGAAAAACTTGTTGTCACGTTAAAATATTTGAATTTCAGATCCCTGGAATGGCCGGGGCTGCTTAGTGAAAACAAATGCAAATTTGCTAAAAGAATATCTTAAGGGATTTCCAGCTAGAAAGAAAAGTCATTGTGTAGCTCTTGAATGTGTGCCACAGCACAGCTGGATCAGCTGACAGCTTCTGAAATGGCAAACATGATAAGTTCCTTTGTTTCAAATCTTACTTATCTTGTAAGGTCTTCTATGTATAAGTCATCTTGTAACTTCCATTTCTGCAAACTCTCCTGCAAGGACAGGAAAAACGTGTTTGCTAAGGCTATAGTAACAGGGAAGTTTGTCCAGGGAAGTTTTCATTTCCCTACAGCTTAAGTTTCTAGTGGGATCATAATTGGTGGGTTTTCTTGTGGACCTATATTACGTGTTTAAAAAACTCAGAACAGTGGAAGGATCTAGCTCCTTATACTCTGTTTTATCTGAAGGGTTAAGTTTTGCTTACAAATAAAGCCCTAAAGTTTTCCTATATACTGGGTACTAGTTGAGATTTTTTAAAAAGTGAAAAAGGTTCCCTTTGACAGTAATTTTTATGTAAATTTTCAATTTTTCTTTGGTCCCCTTTCTTCCACCCCAGGAGAGCTCATCACTTCACAGCTGAAAGCACAAGCATATATCACCAGGTACCCCTTGGCAGCCCAGCTCTTGTGTTTTAATTTCATGTACCATATCACAGTGAAAAGTGCTTTAGAAACTCAGAGATTTTTAGACAGCTTAGGTGGATCTTGATACTGGTTCATCTAGTGGGCAGGGCTGTAATAGTGATATATTTCAGAAATTACTATTATTTGAAAGCTGGGCGTGATTCTCCATCAGGAAAGCTGTCAGAGGGTACGTGCATAAGCCTAAATAGAGATGTGTATACAGAGATACAGGCTGCTGCTGGCAGTCTTCGTCAGTCAGAGTGAAGACCCCTGAATATTACATTTTTCATACCCAGGACAGATTTGCTGATTAGTATGTTTTAATTATGACAAAATGCGCGTTTGGTGGTTGGTTTCCTAGATTGTGTTTCCCTGCTGTCAGCCTTTGGGTTCTTATTTTTCTTTGGTATTTTCTTTTTTCTTTTTCTTTTTTTTTTTTTTTTTTTTCTTTAATGCCACCAAATATTTAAAGATTACTGAGGTAGGTGTTAGTTTCCAGCTGGTATCAGGGGAATCAGACTCTTTACTCCTTTCATAATGGGGTCACTCATTAACCTTTTTTATTTCAAGCCTGTGGAAAGCTGCATCCTTACCTGCTGACACAGTATGAGAAAATGAAAAAATGAAGGCTGTGTCAAACCTGAAATTACACTCTTTTTTTATAAGTTTATGCAAACTGATGACTGATCAGCAACGTAAATCATTATAGGTTGTAAGGGACCTCGAGAAACATCTGGTCCGACCTGCAAAACCACAGTCTAAACAGGCTGACCCAGCACCCTGTCCGCCTGAACCTGTGTTGTGACCCCACTTTTTCCCTGGGGAGATCATTCCAATGGCTATTGTTGTCACTGTGAAAAAGTTTTCCTCTTGTGTCTGATCAGGATCTCCTCAGGAGTAACTTGTACCCATTACCCCTCCTCTTTTCTATGTGACTCCTTGTCAAAGGGAGTTTCCATCTTCTTGGTAGCCACCATTTAAATGCTGGCACATGGTGATAAGGTCTCTCCTAAGCCTTTTTTTCTCAAAGATGAACAAATTCTGTTCTCTCAGCCTCTCATATGGCAGGCTTCCTAATCCTTTGATCATCTTGATGGCCCTTCTCAGGACTCTTTCCATCCTTGTCTGCATTTTTTTGCATAGCAGGGACCAAAACTGAATGCAGTGTTCTGAGTGTGGCAAGCACTGTGTATAGTGGGATAATGACTTCTTTTTCTTTGCTGGTGATGTCCTTGTTGATGCAACCCCGCATCCTGTTGTCTTCCTTTGCCACAGCAGCACACTGCTCACTCATATTGAGTTTGTTGTCCACCAGGACCCCCAGGTCCCTTTCCACAGAGCTGCTTCCAGACAGGTAGATTCCAGCCTGTGCTGCACTCCTGGATTATGTTTTCCCAGGTGCAAGACCTTACACTTGTGGTTACTGAACTACATAACCTGACCTTCATGTGATTCATCAAAGCAATGTAAAAGCAAGGTCTCAATAACGCCCTCATGCTTTTTGATGGTGTTGATGTAATATACAGAAAGCAAGCAACTACCAAGGAAACATGTGCATATGTTTCATAACTGCACAGTGGGTAGAATTTAAAATACATGGTTTTCTTTCTGCAGTTACAGATGAACATGCTATAGGCAAGTTATGTAGATGGAGGGGGGAAATGTTGTTTAGAAAGTGGATGAAGAAATAGCTTATGTTTGAAGAGCTGACCAATCTCCTATTTAAATCAAGATGGTTTTGTCTGCTTGTCCAGGTCTACAGCATAATATCCTGAGGTACAGAAATGCACTTCTCTCATAGATGACTCTGAACTTGATTTTCCAGTCTCCAATTTGCCTGTCTTCTTGACTTCAATGCTACACTTTGACTCCTAGATAGCTGACCTTTAAGCACATAGCTTTCTTGCAGGGGAGAGGCAGGATGCCTTGCTGCTGATGCACGTCCACCGGGTCAGCAGCAACTGTGGTGCTTTGACAGATGTGAACTGCCTGGTGGGTTATTTCTTCTCCTCTTGCAGGCAACTTTCTTGCTTCTTGGGGCAAAATCCTACCCTGGTTATGATTTGAGAGCTGCTGAGCAGCTCACAGGTTGAAAGAAGGGGAGCAGATGGGTTCTCCCCAACAGGCCAAAATTTAAGGGAAAACACACAGGGAGAATGTAGAGAAACATCAATTTCCCTTGCATGGAAATGTCCATTTCTGGTGTAAAATGCACCATAAGAAGCTGCAGAAGGGGGGAGCAGGTGAAACTGAATTTAGGAGGGACACACCTTCCTTGAACTTCACATGCTGAGGTGCTGGCTGTTGTAGGTGCAAAGATACCAGTAATCTAAGTTAGCAGTTTAACACCTCTAAAAATATTGTTTAGTGGAGAAAAGGCCAGTTTTGACTTGAAATGCGATGGGATGTAGCCTGCCTGCAGCTGACAGTGTTGTTCTGACACTGGCTCATGCTGGGAGGCAACGAGGGCTATGAGTCACATCTCCACTGTACCCAGTGCTGGCTCTTCCATCTGCTGTTGCGGCAGGTGCTTCACTGCCATGTTATTTTCTGGTGAAATATAGAGGATTGTATAGGTGGCCTCGTAGGGACATCTGTTGATGGGGTTCGCCGAGTGATCTGCAGAAGCTTATCATTCAGACAGATCTTCCCGTTCCCACCAGGGTGAACTCCAAGAGGCTAGCTTAAACACAAGCACATAGGAAAAAGCTACCTATGCTTTAATGCATGCAAGTGAGCTCCCTGCTGTGGTATACATGGCAGATGGCCTCTGATGCAAGATGCCCAGCTGCCATTTCCACTGCAAAACAGTGGGGCTTGGTGATTTACTCTTGTTTCCCTGCTGGCGGAAGCTTCCCTGTGCTTCCGTGTTGCCCTTAAAGCACTCCTGTGCAGTTTTCAGTTTGCCCTACGTGACATGCTATCAGTTTGTAAAGAAAAAAAGAAGAAAAAAAAAAGGCACACAGAGGAGGTGTACTCATCTGAAATGCTGACAGAGCCTAACCTCAGGTTTCAAATCAGGCTTTATTTTTGCTGAAGATCTCTGTAGATCATGAGTGAAGCCTTATGGGTATTTTCAGGAAAACCAGCCAGTGAAACTGGCCAGCATAATGAGGTTGAAAAAGGCTGCTGTCGTCAGTGTGAAGCAGCCTTCCCTTAATGATTTTTCATTAAGCATCCTTTCTTTCCTATGCAAATGTGGGTAAAAGAACACAACACTGCTAAATGTGGTGTGCATCAGAGCTTCATAATCAGGAGTGGATACTTTTATTATTATTCAGTACATACATTCAGGAAGCCATTACGGTATCTGTTCTGCATATGGATGATGAATAATTTACAAATAATTCATCAAGACCCTAACAGATGTATTGACATGATCTTGACTCAGGAAGAGATCATACTGCCTGGCTGGATTTAGCATAGTTAGTGGGGTTTTGGCTATTTTTTACCCTCCCCACTTCAATCCTCTTTTAGTTTCCAAATCTCACATTTAGCTTTGAGGGTTTTTCCCCATCATCTACATCAAATGACTGGTAACGTGCAGTTAATACCGCAATATAAAGCAAGGTTAAAGAAAGCAAAAACAGTTTTAATATAAACGGCTTCATTCAAATTCATTTCAGAACAAATACTAAACACTGATCTTAAAAATGTGTGTGCTGAAGTAGATGTATAGTAGATGTAGTAGATATCTAGTAGATGTGCCTAGATAGGACCAATCACATATGCCATAGTTTAGATTACATTTTTGAGAACGGTCACGCTGAAATGAATGGAAGCCTTCCATTTAAATTATTTCTTATTTTTTACTAATCTTAAATAATAAAAAAAGTACACAGACAAACCTCTGTATGTAGGAGTAGAGTGATGACCCTGAATCCTCTCCTGAGCTCCAGCAATTTGCAGTTCAAGGACACCTGGAGGCAGCACCAGCATCTCAAGAACTGGAGATGGATCTGCGATTGGACCCTGCAGCTTAGCCCCAGGTCCTGCCACAGACTTTGTCAGGAGTCTGTGGATGTTTGAATCACAGGATGGAGACCACTTAGCCCAGTGAAACTCTAAATTACCCTGTGGAGATACCTATATCTCTGCCTGTGGCCTACAGAGACAGAGGAGGGTCAGGGAGCTGGGAGTCTGAGTTGGGTGCCAAACTGGGTGGATGCAGGCCAAAGGGAAAATGTAGATCCAGAGGCTTGTGTTTCTAGCTGTCACACAGAGAAGCTGTGGATGTCCCCATACTTGGAAGTATTCAAAGCCAGGCTGGATGGGGCTTTGAGCAACCTGATCTGGTGGAACATGTCCCTGGCAGGGGTATTGGAACTTGGTGGTCTTTAAGGTCCCTCACCACTTTGTGATTCTATGATACTTCAAAAGTATCAAGAATAGCATTTGACAACTCTCTTGTTTTGTTTTCAGCTGAAATGACTAGTCAAGTTGAAAGTTTAAATGATCCTACAGAAACAGAGTGGAAAGCTTAAGTAACAGGTAATCAGGTAAGACCTTTATGGCTATTTCCCACCCACCCACCCCCCATTTTCTATTCAGTTTCTATTTGAAAACTTGCTTTAAAAATTATACCTTAATTTGGTAGTTAGACACAAACCAAAATTCAAAGGAAAAGAATTTGTCTAATATGGCCTGTATTACACCAAAATATAGAAATATCCAGTAGACTTGATTTGTCAAGTAAATATTATAATAGCACTCTGCAACTGTAATGGATTTAGACAGTGCATGGTCTTAGATATCAGAAGTCAAGACAGCACTGAGATAAGGAACAGAACAGTAACCAAGTGAACAATTCTTGGCATTGCTTAGGAAAATGACAGGCAATTTATACCAGTTGGAACTGAGCTCAGTTCTGTACGATTTGTATTCTGGGAACAACAGGTTCATGTCATGAGGGGTTTATTGCCCTTGGCTCTTTGATGCCTAACATCACTTGTAGCGATGGCACTGAAAAACAAGGCAAAGTCAGCGAACTGCCTTCTGGAGCTCTGCTGTCTTTTGGAGCTTTTTATGGCTTTAGTACGCCAAATGACAGTACATGGCAGGAGTGTGTGATGGTGGTTGTTGCTTCAGAGTTCATTATAGGTGTAAGCAGCGTCACCCCAAGATAAAAATGAATAATTTGCTAGGAAGACAGAAGTCCAAGGTTTGTCCCTAATCACAAGAAGCAGTTAGAAACAGTTGCCATTTCTCCCTCAAGAGTAGTTCTTAAGAGTTAATATACACCTCTTCTTTTGGCACAGGATTATCGTACGATGCCAATGTCATATACAACAAGATGCATTATTTATGCTCATAATGGGATCCTGTGTAGCTTAAGACCAAATGTGGCATCTGTATTGCAGAGATTTAAAATATGAGGTCTTACTACTGAGCATAGCCCTTTATCCTTGTCAGTATAGAGACAATGTGCTGCCATTCTGCTGGAGTGAGGAATAGGCTTGATGGGGTCCCTGGTAAAAAGTGCTGAAGCAAAAAAAACCCTTGCTATTAAAATTCAGCTCCCACAGCTCTTCCTTCCCCTCCCCTAGCTTTTGGTTTTATGATCTGTTCAATCAAAAAAGGAAGAGAGGGTATTGAAATCCTCGCTGTTAAAAATACATGGAATGGTTCATACCCTTCCTCAGTTTAAAAAAATACATCTGATAGTTATTCCTGCTTTCACATGGCCTGTAGGAAATCTGTGCTTTGTGCTGTATTTCCCAGGGAAAAAATGATCTATGAATATTTTGGACTGGAGTCAGTTTTGCTTACTAAGGGAGAGTTCACAGGAATAATATCAAAACTAGCAATCTGTTAATAAATCCCTTCAATTCCACTACAAGGCCTGGCTCTGCCAACACCTTTCTGAAGCAAAAGGGCCCAAGCTGGGGCGTATCCAGCATTTTAATGGCATGCATGTGATTAGAAGCAGTCATTAAATCCTTCATGACTCCCTATTAAAGTCCTCCTGATGCTGTAGCTGTTGTTTTAATTGCAAGGAGCGGGTACTGGAGACGATTGATCAGCCTGTTAAACTTCAAAGAGCCTTGCAGTGCTGTGGATAACCAAGAAACCCTAATGAGCACAGCCTATTTGCTACAGGGATAATAGTGGCTGTTATAAATATGTGTGACACCCATGTGTGTGGGTGTGACAGAAAGAAACCACAGGCATCTGTGCTAAAAAAAGAAAAAAAAAAAGAGACCTGGGTTCTGTGNGCTGTGACAAAGAAAGGATGCAGGAGAGGAGAGACCCAAGGAAACCCGACGAGCAGGCACTGACATCCTACAGCATCATTCTTGGCAGAAAAGAGCATGCAGAAATGCTCTGTGGGTTGGGAGGGAGGGCGCTTTGGGGAAATGATTCTTTGCTTTAATTTCTCTGTTCTTCATTGTATTTTGTTCTGTAAGCCTGTTGGAAAGAAATATAATTTCCCAGTTCTAACAATGTTTTGCAATTATCCCTGCAATTACAACAGTTTCTTCTGAACCATGAGTCCCTGTTTTATATTGGGTCTCTTGCTCCTGCATCATATCATCAGTAGTCTGCTCCCAGGCCCACCCTTTTCTATCATCTTCATCTTCCTTCATCTTCTTTCCCAGCTGTCTGCAAGCAACCTGTGGGAGCCAGTTTATTCTCTTCCTCCCCCTTTTTTTAAACACTGTTCCCTGGGATATAAAGGGAGATTTGCTTTGAGAACATGATCTGCCACAAAGGATTATAATCTGCACACGCTGATAAATGACTGCCCTCCTTGTGCTAGGGATTTGAAAGACTAGATGCTCAAAAATCTCAGAAATACTGATAGTGACAGCCCCACACATTGCCTGCCTCCAGGCTTGTCAATTGGCACCTCCTGCCAGCACCCACCAGCAGATCACGGTGTTCCAACCCTGGCTGCTAGAAGACCCTGGAGTGCATGCTGGAAGCAGAGTTCTACACGTTAACTCCATCCCAGTGCTTCGGGATCACCTGTGACTCTGCCCTTCGCCTTTCTCTCTGGTGTGGGAAAGCTGAACTGTGAACAGCTTAGGTCTCTCTTTGAGTCCTATACACCAAAATAACACATGTGGCCTCAAACAGCCTGCACCCCAAATCAGTCACACTCTTTTCCACTTATCTCTACACACCTTCAAATCAGTGCCATAAATATGACCTTCAGGTGCAGGTAGGCAACAGATCTTTCCTCAAGCCTGTGAGTGACAGAGGTACTCTGCATTCAAGGCACCTTTAAATATGGCTCCTGGCTTTAACAACTTCACACTGTACCTTGTATGAGCCCTCATTATGTTTTCTACTGCATATGCATGGATTTTTTAAATGTTTTTTTTTTTTTCTTTTAAAAGCAATTAACAGTTATTTGGATAAGAATGTCTCACCATATGTCAATTGTTCTGCCAGCAAATGCTGCACTGAAATTTTTAGAAATAGAACAAAAGGATTTCACACACATTCGCTAACCAAGTTGTAACCGAAACTGACAGACAATACACTCAATGGAAGAGCACACAACCTGTGTCCAGAGTCTGGTGTGCCACAAACTGTATTTTAAAATATTGATGTTAATAATTAGATCATTTTCAGTGAAGTATTTGATTCTATTAATTTTTTTCTTCCTCCAAATATGCACAAATCACAAAATAGTTATTCACTAGCTGGCAAAAAGAATAAGAAAGTAAAGAAGGTGGTAAGACATATCTCTCTCCTCCTGTGATCTGGGTTTATCCCAATTAGAGTACATTTAGCGATAAATCATTTGCTGGTGTAACTGTGAGGCAGATGTGGCCCCAACACACCTCACACTGAATATGGCAGTTAACGGCTGCCCCAGACTGGGAGTTAATTTGAAAGTGTGTTAGGACAGACAAGGATTAGAAAGGAAAACCAGAAAACCCCCAAATGTTACTCAGAGAGTACAGCTTCTGGAAAGGCAGCCCCCTATCTTCCTAGAGGCACCTCCAGCATGTTTGCTTGTAGTGGGATCAGAAGAGTATTTCCATGTGCCAGTTCCTGTGGCGTTGTAACTCAGGAGACACTAGCATCAGAGAAGACCTTGAGGAGCTTCTTCATCACCTGTTTCTCCTGAAGATTGGTGAATGCATAATTCTGAATTGGATCAACTGTGGAAGGAGCAAATGAGCTGATGTAAGCCTATGAATTAGGTTCATAATATTGCTCAGTCTACCTAAATTTGCTAGATACCACTCCTCTAGCTTTTGTTCTCCTTGGAGCACTTTCAAAGGGACTCCTTGTTCCCTTTGAGGGTCTCTGCTGCTTTTCTTTCCCATCCCTGGGGTAGTGCTTGACAAAACATGTCATTTAGGACATGTAATTTTAATTTTTTTTTCCTTCTGTTCCTTCATGTTGTTTC
This sequence comes from Pedionomus torquatus, assembly GCA_013398155.1. Lineage (NCBI taxonomy): Eukaryota > Metazoa > Chordata > Aves > Charadriiformes > Pedionomidae > Pedionomus > Pedionomus torquatus. The sequence continues at coordinate 57,571 of VZRU01001965.1, forward strand.
CAGCCAACTACAGTTTTGCAGTGGAACCCTTGCAGCTTGTTCCTCTACATCGTGCGCATCCCATATGTTTCTGTAGAATTTCTGTACTGGGTGTTTTGACTGAAATAGGTAGACTGATGGGGTAGGAGTGGGTAAACACCTTGGAAGGAGTAAACACATTAAATATCTCTCCTCTCAATTTCTCTTTTGTGCTGTTGCTGTGAACAGACCAGGATTGAAGGGCTCCCTGAGTGAGAGAACTGGCCCTGCAGGGCCAGGAATGAACTTGGCACGTTCAACTTAAAGGGGACCTACAGAAGAAGTGTGGAGGGACACTTTATCAGGGAGTGTAGCAATGGGATGAGGGGAAACAGTTTTAAACAGAGAGAGGGGAGAGTTAGATTAGATATTTGGAAGAAGTTCTTTTCTGTGAGGGTGGTGTGACCATGGCCCAGGTTGCCCAGAGAAGTTGTAGAAGCCCCATCCCTGGAGGTGTTCAAGGCCGGGCTGGATGGGGCTTTGGGCAACCTGATCTAGAGAGAGGTATCCCTGCCCATAGCAGAGGTGTTGGAACTCAATAAATTTTAAGGTCCCTTCCAACCCAAACCATTCTATGAAATGTCAGGGAGACCTGAGGTGGCCAGGTCCTCAGCTGGGGTAAGCTGCATTGCACTACCATAACTTCAGCCAAGCGAGTATCCAGTTCCTGGAATCTAGCTCTACTTGTTTCCATTGTAGTCACCCATAAACAAGGTTAATTGAGCTGTAGGCTGCTGATACCTGTATATTTGTTGTCCCTCTTGCCATTGCCAGCCTCGGCTTTAGCAAGGCAGCCAAAGGGAGAGGCCCATGGGAGCCTGACTGCTGAGGTATGACAGTTTAGTGAGGAGACAGAGAGTCCTTAAACTCCTTATGAAGGCTGACTGATAATTAAAAGGAAAAAACAAATTAACTGTAAACCTACATCATGTGAAACACTCTCTAACAGTTTTGTCATTGTACTTTTCATTTAACCTTGGTCCTTGAGCAGCAGCAAGCCTTTGAAATCATGACCAGTTTGCCCAAGGATGCAGTGGCAGAGTGTGGAGCCCAAGTACGAGGTATAAAGCAAGGAAACACAGGAGTTGATTAAGTCCTTAAAAGAAAATTTGCAGCTGTGTCTGTATCTTTCTTCAAGTGGTTTTGTGTTTGAATTGGGGTTTTTTCACCCCATTTTCAAAATTTGGTGTTTCATAGAGTGAGTACGGTTTGGCAGCGTCAACGGTCTTTGGCTGAATGTCGAGGCTGGACCTGTGCCCCTTGATGCGTCTCTGCCGTACTTGCTGGAGATGCAGGAATTTGGGGAGCTATGTTTGTAGAAGAGCCAGTGTCAGATCACAGGGATTTGTGTCAAGGCCTTTGTTTTAAACCAGAAAGGTGTTTGCAGTAGGTGACGTAAAGGGAATAGCAACCCTTTAGTGCTGATGTTTGATGGATCATGTTTTCTCCTGTGTCTGAGAGCCCTCATCACTAACATTATGCTCAACACTCCTCGGGCTGATAACTGCTCTGGTGACGAATGGCTTTCCTTCCATACAGACATCCAAAGGTGATATTTGAGATACAGTATGGGTCATACATTTGCTGCAGCTTTATTGTCAGTCTTTCTATAAAGCACCGAGAAAGCCTCTCTGTGGATTAACACCATTCTGCTTTAGGCACGTGAATAAAAAAATATATTAAAAAACAATACTTTTTTTTTTCTATATGCAGTGCATGCTGGCTTTGCTTTTAAAATAATGAACTTAACAGAGTACGTGGATCTATTTTTTTGGGAAATAGGGGGTTTTACCATAGGATTCATCCAGGATTTACCTTACCATAACATTTGTGATATAAAGGAATGATTAAAAAAAAAAAAAAACACTATAAAAAGGTAATTTTCTTGATCTAAAAATATGGTTTTACTTTAGTGCAGAGAAATGTTGCTTGCAAAATGTTTTCTGATAGATGGTGGTCTAGCAGCTGTATCAGTTAACACATGCCTCTTCTGTTACTCTGCCATTTACATGCTGAATTTGCCTCTGAGTCTTTTATTTTTCCTTTTGTCTGTGCCCTGTGTTGGAAAACCAATGCCTTCACCTTCATATCATGATGTTTGTTAAAGCAAAACGTTAATAAAGCTTGTCCTGAAGATGAGGTGATGCCACCTGTGTGTTTATTCCCTCCTAACCATGGCAACCAAGGGTTGCTTCTGTTGTTTCAGCTTGGACGTGATCACCAATGCACATAGCTGGATCCTTATTTAAATTTATTCTTCACTTGACTGCTGAGTCTTGTGAGTTGTCGATACCTTGGAGGGACTTTTTTTTGGATGACATCGTCAAATGGTAAGAATGGGGACTTTGCAGCTCCCAGGGGTTAAAGGGAGCTCAGTTGGTCCCATCGCTGCACCTGAGATGTTAAAATCCCCAGCGTCTATCAGCTATCAAAGAATACTTCCATATATATGCAATCCAAAGGTATAATAGAAAGGCATGGATCAAAACACATGTACTGACCCTGCCTCACTCTTCTTAGCCAAAGCCAAGGATTAAATCATTGATAACGGAAGTTAGAAGCTGACTCTCTCTATGTTTAAATCTTTCTGAAGAGTGGGACCTTTCCTGGCCTGCAACCCTTTGGCAGCCAAATGGAAGAGGACAAGGCACAGGAGTGGCACAGTGGGGAGTTTTTGCTGGATGCAGGACATAACTGTCACGTATGGAGCAGCAGTGAGCTAACCTAAGAAATACCAGCAATAGCTGTAACATGGCACCTCATTGGGTTCAGTTTGCCAAGATTTCACTGTATCTCAAGAGCTCTATGGCCTGGAGGAGGTGCCTGCATTCCCAATGCTGTAGTCTATTTCTGCTGCAAGGGAACATTTTTGTCTGCAGCAGGTGTTTAAAAAGGTGTTTAAAAGGAGAAAAATAATTTCATCTATCATCTAGAAACAAGTAACTTTTTGAATAGCACAAGTTTGAGTGGAAAACCTCTATGGCTTTGGAGGATGAAGGAGGGCAGGTGTTTGAGGCTGCTCAGACCCTCTCAGTGATAGGTATTTGCCCAGATGATGTGGTTTAAACAAAGAGCAAGGTAGTCTGCTAGGATGAGATGAGTGATAAATTTCCTGTTGCTGCTGGCCAGATTGACACATCCCCTTCCAGATCCTATTTCTGAAAGTGGTAGGTTTGTGCCTGAGTGAAGTCTTTTGCAGAGCTGGTAACATTGGGTCACTCTAAGTCTGCAGAAATGGCCAGGTTATTGCTTATCCTGCTCAGCATTCTTGGAAAGATTCTCCCAGAGGAATTGGGTTGACTGATTCCTCAACACCCCACTGCCCCCCTCCTCTTGCACAGTACCTTCCAAAGGAGTCTTTATGACCTTAATCTATAATTGGTCTTGGGGTTGTAATTATTAATTTATTTATAAAGTAAGTGACAGGAGACATTTAAAAAAAAAAAACAAAAAACACCTAATTTCTTGTTCCATTAGAATTATCAGCACCCCCTTAAAGTAAGTGGCCAATCTCTGTTAATTCCTTTGGAATTCAATGATAAAACATTTATCATAATGAATTCCTGTAGGGACAAAAACCAAACAAACAAACAAAAAAAATCAAAACCAAAAAAAAGTCAGCCTTGATGAAAACACAGCTGGTAGAGTAGGTACCCAGGTAGGTTGCTCTATCTGGTGGCAGTTAGGTTTCCCTCCAGTTTTAAACCCGTGGATCATCACCCTCTCCTGGGTGGAAGCCCGTATGCCTGTGTGCTTGGTTGCTATTGGAAAGTGGGGTGAGCATTTCTGCTTGTTGCTCAGCATTTTCACGTTCCCATTGCTCCAGATGGGGAAAAATGCATTGCCTAAAGCCAGCCTTGAGTCCAGCTCATTGCATGCACAGGAGTCCTCACTCTGGCAGCTGCCTTTACTCTGAGCTGAAATAAGCCTTGTCTCAATGAGTTCAACAAGGTTTGAAGAGCATCGTGGTCAAGGAGCTTTGCAGGATTCTTGTGACACCACGTAAAAGTCCTCAAGAAGATCCTGGGGCTGCTGTAAGATTGCAGACCCACAAACCAAGGAAGCATCCAACAGGCATCCTGAGCCCAGCTAGCCACATCAGAAGGGGTTCATGTTTATTTTTGCACCTAAAAGTGAACTTGGAGAAGCCAGCAGCTGAGGAGGGCATCATCAGCTTTGCATAAAGAGGGGGTTTAGTGTCTTAGTGGTCAGTGCCCCAAGAGTGTCAATTCATTTAAACTGTGAGATTTAAATAGTATAATACAGAGTATTAGATGTAGTATGTATAGTATGCATTATATGTACTACTTATGACATAAGCTATATAATACACAATGTGGTAAATATTCACTGTATATTAAATGATGTATTTTAGACAATATATTATGTGCTGTGCATTTGTCTAATTCAGTTAGATAAACTCTAACACTTTTAACTCTATAGAAACTGTATTTTAGATTAAACTCATTTTTATACACTCTGTGAACAATGAGGTAAAGGCTGTAATATAAAGTAAATATATAATATCTTCTAAGTAAATACTATGTAACTTGTAGCCTACAGGTACTGACAAGTATGGAGATTAATATATACAAGCTGGTAACTAAAATATTGTGATATATTGCAGGTGTTATAGACAAAATGTATGTTATACACCGTTTTAAGTCAACATATGATATGTAACAGAGTGTGTAACATGTTTAGGGGCATTTCTTGAATTGTATCTCTAGCTTAGGCCCTAGATCTCTACAAAACAGAATAGTCTCTATTATGTACTGTATAAGCTCTATCCTATAATATGCTGAGTTGTGAACTATTCCTATATAAAATATTGGTATTGTGCTATATAGTAATTACATCATCATACTAGGTTCTCTATACGCTGTGTCAGTATAAAGATACAAGACAACTTTACAGTTGATAATGTCAGAAATAGCAGAAATAACATCATATTGATGACAGAAAATAAATTACATGTAAATATATAAAATCTTACACTGTATGTATGATTCAGTGTAAACATTGCATCTGATGTTGATACAGTAATTATCTTTCTCCTTATATTCACTATAATCTGTATTGCATATAAGATCAATATAACATGATCTGTTACTGATAGTCTTTTTCTACAGTATATACATTAATTAAAACACAAGGGGGGGGGAAACAGGTGACTCAGATATAGACGTGAAAACATACCCAGTATGACCCAGTAGCGTCACTTCTGTGTGGCGCAGCAGAGGCTCTGGGTCAAGCTAGACAGCAGGTCCCCAGTTGATTGTCTTTGCACTATGACTTTAACAGTCAATATCTGAGCAGAATAAAGGGATAAATACATAAGGATTTAGTTGCTTGATATCTCAGTAATTGAAATCTGTGTCTGCCTCTGTGTGTTTGAAGTGGATTTGTGCCATGATCTGAAAGATAAAAACCAGAAACCACAAATTTAGAAAAATGCTTCTTGTTTTCAGAGTTTGAGGTCTGTTTTTACAATTGGGGTGTGGCTTTTTTCAGTTGAATCTACTGACAAATATAAAAGATAAGAACTTCCACTTAAAAAAAAAAACCACACTAAACTAAGAAAGAAATGCTGCAATCCTCTTCGATTTCACACTGTCATGAAGCTTAAGTGTGACATAACCTTCCATACAGAAGTTTTCTGGCAAATCTGCACACTTGTTTTGCTTCCTGCTGCCAAGACTAGGCCCTGGAGCACACCCCCTCTGCCTCAGGGGTTAGATAATACCAAGTTAGACGTGGGGAGAGCAAGGAACTATTCATGCTGGTGGGAGACGAGCCGCTGAGCTGCAGCAAGCCACTAGTTCCATCTGGGAGCCAAAGGCTCCCAGAGAGCATCCATTGCCCAAAATTCAGGCCAAAACACCATCAGGAGCCTGAGGAATTTTTTGAGAGGTAAATACGTATAGCTGCATGCCAGGGAAAGGGAGGACACCTTGGAAGCTCCACAGCAGCAGATAGGGACAAAGAGTCAGCCTGAGACCACATGGCAGCCGCAGTGGCATGACCCCAAAAGAAAGAACTCTGTTTTTCCATTGGTCAAAAGAGAGGTTTCGATCCCTGAAGCAATGAACAAGACTTCTGCTGTTAAGCCTTGCTGTGGCTGGACACAACAGGACTGAAATGAATTTTTGCTTCCTTTCCTACAAAGTACCCATACTGCCAGCAGTGCACTATGCTGGTGGAGTCAGCAGAAAAGCCCCTTCCCACAATGGCTGACCTCAGACTAGGGAAACATGACACTTGAAATTATTTTTCTAAAGCTCTGATTTGCACATCTGGGAAAGAACTCCTTGGTAAGGGAGAGTTAGAGAAAGGTTATGTTTCCAAGCATGATGTCTAAGCCATAGAATTTTAGAGATGTTGTTTGGAAAAAAAACTTTTAAAATCATCAAGTTGAACTATTAACCTAATACCTCCAAGTCTACCACAAACCCATGTCACTCACTACCAAATCTTCGTCTTTTACATATCTCCAGGTATGGGCACTTCACAACTTCCCTGGGCAATCTGTTCTGATGCTTTATAAGCCTCTCAATGCTAAAAAAAAAATAAAAATCTTGATATCCAAGCTGAACCTTCCCTGGCAAAACCTGAGCCTGATTCTTCTTGTCCTTAGAGTTTGTTACTTGGATGGGAAGGGGTGGGGGGGTGGAGTGGGGGGTGTGGCTGAAGACAGGCTCTAAGAAAGTCTGCAAACATTATGGTCAAATTTGTAGCTGACTTTCTATCCAAAGTCTCACTTGACAGGTAAAGGCATTAAACAGCCAAGTGTGATGTGGCTTTTGAGCTGCCAAGAGCCCCCGAGAAGTCCAAAGACCTTGAGGCCAAGTGTATGGCTTGCTTCAGCACACAGATGGCTTACATGTCCCATAGCCTGCTAATATGATGCCAAAGACAGAAAGAGTTGTGCTAGATCCATCTACAACCTAGGAGGGCCAGGAACTGTTTGGGCTTTCCTACATTCCTTAGTCATCTGGATTTACTTTTTAGGGTTTTGACTCTCCGTAAAACTAAAATAAAAATTAAGGCATTTATCTTACTTTCTGTCGTCAGTGCCACAGGCTTAGCACGCTTTGACAGAAGATAGTTTCTCTCGGTTGCATTCACCAGCTTCCAATTCGGTTGGATGTCCACACCGCATTTGACACGTGTTCTCTACAGCTGCAGGTTGCTCCATTAAAACTAATTTCTTGTCAGTAAAGTGCTCTAAGGCTTTGTCTGGCACTTTTGCACAAATCACGCACAGGTAAGCTATTGTTGGTTTCTTTCTTTTCCTATCTTTGGGACATGCGAGAAATGCTGGCTCACAAATAGCACTTGAAGAGGACAAGGTCTTTGAAGCAAAGATAAAAAAATTATTAAAAAACACGAATGAGTGAGCTGAACCAGTGAGTACCCCCACACCCCCCGAAAATGGGCACATATAGTTAAAAACTTCAAGAATTTATACCTTCGTCTGAATTTTCACACCAGTTTGGGACTTTAACATACTTTTGTAATTGGTTACTCTGTCACAGGTTCAATCCTTTTCCCTGTAAGGAATTAACCAGCCATGCCCACACCAGCTGAAATCTCCAAACACACACACACACACACACAACCCCGCGCCTGCTCCTGCCTTTCTGTTCTAATGTTTTTTTTCCAGTCTCATACTGAACACTTTAAAGCATACCTTTACGATTAAAAACTGCATCTATAAAAAACTGAGCAGTTAGTTTCAGTAAGAATGTCTTCTCTTACATTCTACAGAGAAATCCAAAGGGATTGTTTCGTGCATGCTGAAATCTTCTCCTGCAAAATCTTCTTCTAAGTCTACTTCTTAATCGTCACGGAATTGTCAGAGTTGTAAGAAACCGCTAAACTGGTCTAATTCCCTTGAGAAAGCAAGATTGCCTGGAACAAGTGACTGAGCACTGTGTCCCAGCATGTCTTAAAAAATCTCCAGACATGGGGACAACCTCCCCAGGCAGCCTGTTCCAGTGCTCTCTCACCCTCACCTTGAGGAAGTTTCTTTTTTAATGACGCTTGATTTTTGTTATACCAAGCACACTGACAGCTGTCTGGCTACAGCCCTGACTTTGTATTGTGTCCATTCAGTTCATAGCACCTTCCACCTGCAGATAAAGGTCCTGTTATTCCTCCGTGGGCTATGGGCATATCAGAGGCATTCATCAAAACCATCCTTTTACTTAGACCTTTTGGATAAGGAGGGAGAACTTCTGTTGGTGGGACAGACCAACAAGTGGAGGATGTGGGTTCTCTAGGAGGTGAACAAAAAATTACTGAACTGGAGGTGTGAGCAGCATCTTATTTCCGAGGATAATGATATTGGATTCACACCTAGCCTTTTAGGGAAAAAAAATTATAATTTGTGAAAGTCTTTATACAGTTATTGAATATGGATATTGAATATGTTTATATCCAAGTACTTCATACATCCAACAGGGACTACTTGACCTTGAAGGCTTACGTTATGCAAGGAGTGTATATATGTGCTAAGCCTTGAGAACAAAGCAATAATCTTCCACCCGGCTTATTTATTGTCTGTCTCCTAATATGCTTTGAATATATTTTTTTCAGTCTCATTATTTTTAGATAACCTTTTCATTTTTCTGCAGAAGCACAGAAGGATCCAGTCAAGATTAAGGAGGAATGTGATATAGATCAAAACGTGTCTTTCGCCTCTTTGTTTTCTGTCATCTTCATTAGCACATGCACATGCAGAAAGCCATGTAGACATGTAGCTTTCTTAAAAAGCCATTGTACCAGCCATTTAACAAGGTATTCCCACATATATTTATACTGATTTCCCAAGAGAAAGGATGTACGTGCTCTTCTTTTTTTTTTTTTTAATTTATGTCTCAGTTGCACAAGAGAGCAAAACTGCACTCTAGGTGGCTGCTGTGTTAATCTACAATAAACCACTTGTGGTTTGAATAAAATATTAAAGCTCCCACCCTCAATGCTGAGAAGGCAATTTAGAACTACAAGAAGAATCTGTAGCCAAAGATGCTTTTTTAACCTTATTCCTTCCAATAGATATTCTTCTATAACAGGGAGGATAAACAGAGTGACTGATTTGATTACCATCAAATTCATTACTGAAAGGAGGTAACAGGAAGAATAGTTTTATTCTTCCTGGTAACTACCAACAAACTGGTTCTTCAAAGCACAATCTTCCCTAACTTTCTACTTCAAGACCTATAGGGACATGCCCACCCTGCGGCTCCTTCTCCACCCAAAAGTCTTCAGGTCATTTCCCATCCTGTGGTACTTGGGCTCACCCTCTGCAGCCACTATTTTCTCTTTAAATGTTATTTTTATTAGAATAATAAGTATAGCAAATGCAATCTTAACTCCATCAAGTCATGAAGAACACTCTGACTACAATTATTTTATTTTTTTACTAGGGCACAAGGAAAAGCAGACGTTAGAGTTATGCCACTGGAGGGGCTATATTGTCACACTGCTCTGTATTTACAATAGACTGCTGCTGAGCTAACACCAAATTGACATTACACAGGAGATGCCATGGTAGAGTCAGTGTCCTTTTCCACCTGGTGGAAGACTCTGCAGAATGGAAAAAAATTGCGGAGTCATTTATGAGAAGTTTTCTGTCTGAGAGATTTTGAGATCAAGTCTTTTCCCATAACACATAATCCGGGTGGAAGGATGTCTGCTTGCCCTATGCCGAGAGAGAAGCAGCTTCCATAGGGGTAAAAATTGGTGGAAGCCCATTGCACAAGCAAATGGAAATGGGGATGAAATATTTTACTATTAATAAACACAACCATGCTACAGTGAATATTTGTGAGGAAACAATGAGAATCTTGGAAAAACTTTTACTATTTGCAGCAAAATCAGGGAATGCACTTTGGAAAGCACGATGGGGATGTCATGGCTTGGCACTGTGAAGAATTAATGCCGTTTCACTGAGGAGCAGAGCAGACTGAATCCTCCTTTCTCTATGTGAGATAGTCCTTTTTCAGCAGTGCCTTATTGTGTGCAACTGGGCAACCTGTGACATCCACGGCAAAGTGGATGGAATTAAACTGAGTTCAGTAGGCCACTGGGCCGGTGGAACCTTGTTCTTGGACATGATCTTTCCTCTTGTCATGTGGGGTAAATGCGTGGAATTGATAGTGCGTTCTCCCGGGAAACACCAGATCCTTGTTTTCTTCATGCCTCCTGGACTTGTTCCCCCAAGGTACAAAATCCTCAGAGCACAAATTAAAAGGAACATTCAGAAAAGCCGTGTTAATAGGTAGAGCAGACATAAATAAAAGCAAGATGCTGATATGGTTTTTTAATGTTTTTTTTTGGGCGGGATTGTCATGTAAAAAATCTTTCTTTTCTTTGAAAACTCACATGTGGCTGTTCGACGTGACAGATTTGGCAGAGATCCACTTTGCGCGGAATGTCATTTGTCTTCCCGATCCTCCGAATGTCCCCAGCTACATTCCATGAGAGGGTCAATCCCCTCTTTCAGGGGACGATGACGCGTTGTGGCCTTCTCTAACAAAGACACTAGAAGTTCTATGTCTCCCTTACAAATATCTCTGTCACCCTCTCCGTCTGCTTTACTCATGTATGGACAAACCAAAACCACTTTCCAGCCATATTCCACCTTGCAGCAGGCTGAAGTACTTGCAGCCTCCTATGAAATGTTCGGCTTGGTAACCAAGATATCTCTTGGTAACCAAGAGATATCTTGGTTAACCAAGATATCTCTGATTAAGTGCAAGAAGACTGTAGTTATTTAATTATGACATATTGATCAGCTAAAGCTATAATGATCAATAACTTCTATTTAAACTTCTTTCCTCTCCAGGAATAGATAAATGTGAATAAAACCACCGGGAAAATTTTTACTAAAAAGCTCTTGAAAAATAAATGTATACTAATACTTGAAAAGAGCTCAAGGGTATCAAAGCACAGGCCTACCCGCCACTCTTCAGAGTGGTGTTCTATAATGTTTTTACTTTTTTCCAACTGCAGCTTAGATGTGAGGTCTAGGGAAAACAAACCAAACTATCTGGGCTGGGAGAGAAATGCAGAAATTTGTTTTGATTTAATTTGACTTGATATGGTTTCAATAGCCTTGGAAGGAGCTGTACCCAGGGAATTCTAGAGCCTGCTTGTTATTGTGTCAGAGGGACAGTCAGAGATTTCTTGTACTGTTGGTGGCCAATACTTGACAATTCCTGCACTAAAACATAACCGTGATGTGCAAAATACAACAGGGTTTTTGATAGCATTGGCAGAAGACAGAGGTTATGTAGTATAGAAGACAAAGGAGAAGAAGGGTTGAAAAAGAGGAAAATTTTAAAAATCCTCTTTGAAGGGCAAATCTGTCAGAAAAAATATTTCACAGCCTCCCATCATTTTCGAGCAGTTACAATGAAAGAAATATTTGGCAGTCACCATCGTCTTATGCTACCCTATCTCCACTGTTCACCTCTTTCAGGCTAAATCTTAGTAATGTGTGGGTGAAGGAATACCTTTTTTAAATGAGGGATGTTCCGCTTTTATTTCTTTCTTCTTTGGAAATGATAATAGTACTTTCGGATAGAAAAACCTCTCTCTGCTTACCTCAAGTGGTTTTACTCTACATATGAGACCCCTGCTTCTCAGGACAGCATCTTCACAATTATAAAACCACTAATTAAACCGTAACAATGCTGATGCATTGTTAAATACTTTGGCCAAGAGCCACCTGAAATCCCCGACACGCTGCTAAGATGAGCTTAGTGTTCCAAATTTTGAAAATAAAAACCAGACCAAGCTGGCAAAAGAATGCTGGCCTTTTTTTTTTTTTTTTTTTTCCTTCAAACTGTCACATTTCCTGTTCCATGCCTGGTCACATGCACAATTTCAATGTG
>VZRU01001965.1:69639-148979 GCA_013398155.1 Pedionomus torquatus
GCTGTAATAATAATATATATATATTATTATTATATATATATATGTGTATAATAATAATGCTGTAAACTTATGCAATAGGCTGTTTCGGCATGCCCGGCTTGCTGCTGGACGTATTTAATGCAGGTTAAGGTAATCTGGGTTCTCATTAATGACTAGAATAGGGGGCAAAGCCAAGAGTTATAGAAGTTGTTTTCTTTACATGCCTCCCTGAATACATTCATAGCTTGTTCTTTTGTAAACTGTCTCTCTGCAAGTGCTTGCCTTGCACTTGAGGAGGGTAAAGCCATATCAATCTCAGGACCTGAGTGAAAAAGCTTAGTGGCCATTCTGGAAGGTAGATGTTTCCAATAAATATGGAAAAATAGGACTTATGACCTCAATCACTCAGACAGATGTGTCACACCAAGATAGATTTTTAGATGCTTTTATCTCACAATGCTATGTTCAGACATATGGAACCCTTTTACAGTGCCTTTTTTCTAGGTTTAGTCTCTGCAATAAAGGGACTGTTCTCTCTGTGCCTCTGTGCTCCAACAGGCTGTATGATAATTTGATGGATCTAAATCTACGACTTGGATCTCAGTGTTCACCCCCTGCAGATTTCTGTCTTCCTCTTTGTCTAAGAGACACCTCTGTAAAAGAAAGAGCAACTACTAAGGACCTAATACCATAAGTGTCCAGTCAGAAAGCCCCTGTTGTCTTGACCATACGGGCTTAGATATCTAAAAATTTGTAAAGGATTTGGTTTTGGCAAAAAAAAATATCTTCCCCAACCCCGAAAATGTTGGAGATAGCAGGATCCTCTTTCTTTCTTTATTTCTTATTTCGTATTTCTGTCCTGCATGATTAATAATTCTTTAGCACTTCACACTGCAGTGACTGCTGATTGCATAAGCAGGCACAAATCCACTACGATAATTCAAGGAGCCAGCTAACTAGACAGGTCAGAAGAACTCCTTTGCTCACCTCGCAGCCCCAGGGTTGCCAAGGTCACTTGGAGCACAACGGTTATGTTCATCATTCGTAGTGCTGTAGGGCATCACTTGGTATTTTATGGCATTAAAACACTACAGTACAAACGAGATACTAAGTAAAGATTAGCATTATAAAATTGATGTTGCTCTATGTAGCGCCAGGTACTGTGACAGGCAGTAAAATATGAAAGGTTCTGCAGGGTCTTCCGAAGGTACTGCAAAAAGCCTGCCCTCAGGCAATTTTGCTAACGACAGGGCCTGAGAGCTATATGGATGATAAAAACGATGGTGTGTGAAATTACTCTTTTCTTTTAGAGTCCTTCCATAAAGATAAGTTTTCGTCTTTAGATTAAACCTTTATGTGATGCTCTATTGAAAGATGTCTGCCCAATCGTAGCCTGTAGAATCTGTAAAGAATATGCACTAAAGCATAAAAAAAAATGCAAAAATGAGAATACCCATACATGAAACAAAGCAAACAGCAGAAAACTAGGTTATATTTCCATTCTTCAGAAGTTACACTATAGACAAGACCATTTCACAGATTTGAAAGGCTAAATAACTGGGTCACCTTTAATTTATTGGAAAGATGCAAAAATTCTTCCAAATATGCCAATAATTCTTCCAAATTATTCCAATATGAATTATAGCATGCTCTGAAACAATGGGCAATGCATCCCGACAGCTCTTGATCGATTGTGAACACGGTGACCAAAATAGTGTCGACCGCATTACTACAGTACTCCATTGCCACATGGTCCTTCCAGTTTCCCTACGTCTCTTAGCATCTTCCCTTCTCCCTTTAATTTGTGAGTTGCCATGTATCCAATTCCACATCAGTCTGGGGTATGGTGAGAAGAATATGAGTTAGGCTATGTGTGTAGAATCTTGAAGGCAATTTAAATGCAGTTTCAGTAAGAGAACCGTACTTTTCAACAGGAGAAGCTACAGCTGTAACCAACAGATCAGCTTTCAAAAATCGGGTTTACTGATTTTATAAATCTGGTTCTTCCTGTTCACAAATCCTAACTCCCAGGCAACAAGCAAAAGAGTAGCACTGAGCAATCTCTGGAGGACATCTAGGTTTATTTATTTGCAGATGATTATCTGTGAAGAAAGGTGGACCTTTCTAAATTTGGTGGACCAAATTAAAATCTGGCTAATACATTTGTATTCTGGGTATGTGGCAGTCCACACGATAGTTTACACAGCTAGTTTATCCTTTTCCATTGTTAAGTCCAGATCAGGGATCTGTGCTGGGGGCTTTGTTTATTCTTTCTTGTCTTTCACCTGTGATTGCTAAAAATTATTGAGTTCCTGAGTATTACAAATTTATAAAAAAAAAAATCTAGTAACTACATTCTGGTATATCAGCTAACAAAACAAACTCATCCTGCACTTTATACTGCTCTGAGTTAAAGCTACAAAATGGTTCTTCACCTGGAGACTTAGAGCTACATACACAAGATTTCAGCTGGAGGATCATAGTTTCATTGAAACTACAGCTTCATGACCACATCTTCAAAGCATTTCTCTCTTCTGAGAAAAGGACCTGCTTGCTTACCAATGGTAGATTCATGATTAAATTGTTTTGCTTGTGACAAGGAAGTTGCTTTCAGGAAAACAAAGCAGAACTTCTCTCAATAAAGGGACTCTCATTTCAGTGTTTTGGTCCTTAATTCTTGGAGAGCAATGTGCTCAGCTCACAGTGATTTGCCAGCAACATGGGCTTTGCCTTTGGGAAAAAGCCCGGCAGATCATATTTTCAGCTGTCTTCCCAAATACCTTATCTATAAAAACGCACATTACACTCCACCTCAATCTTATATAAGAAGGCCAATTTCAGAATTTTTTGGACATATTATACATGACCAGCAATTCTAATTTCAGTGATATGTGGGGGCGTCTGAGGAAGTTACATGAGGGCACAGTCGTTGCAATTCCCACATCTGTGACCTGCTAGGCAGGATCTGCTGCTTCTAGCATCCAGGAGAGATTTTGTCACTTATGGTGGCAGAGAAAAAGCTGTTTCCTTTGTGCTTCAAAGATCTACAGCAGTGCAGCTATCAGTCTGGGAAATCACTAAGAAATCCTGTGCTCTGGTATTTTCTTATATTTATTGCATCTAATATTTCAGGATTTAATTTGGTGGAAAAATATTAATTCCTTTATGTAAAGAAGTGTGAATGATCAAAACAGAGACAAGAATCCACACTCCACTTCTCAACACCCTCCAAAAATAAATTTAAAAAAATTATGTGGCATGTTTTTAATTACCTGAGTACATTACAATGCCCAAAATTACGTCACGAGATGCACTAAAACTAGCATAAAAGTAGGACTAATACAGAGCATGTTATAAGCAACTGAGACTCATCTCTATTTTATCCATTCCTGCTTCTTCTGATGCAGCCCAGGATATTTTATTTGAATACAGGGATTATTTACCCCCTTTTCCAGTGGGAAGGCATTTTGTCAGATTGTCATTATTTTTCAAATATGATGTTCCTTAGCTTTTTTACTTTATCTGCCAGCTCTTTCAGGACCTACGGATAGACTTCATGCACTTGCCTGTCTTCAGGTTCTTAAGTTTCTCTTGAACTAGTGAACACATAATCAACGAAGGAAAGTCATGTGTGACTAAAGTGATAGCCCTCTAATGGCGTGTCTGAATGCTTAGATGAAGAGTGGGTTTTGTAATTTTTTTTCTTCTTTGACTTCAAGGAAGATCTTTGACACACGTCTCCCACATATTTCTGAAATATAATCTTAGGAATTGTTGGTTAGATGAATGGAATTGGGCTGAAATATAGAGCAGATACTGTCATGATTAGCGACGGAGAGTCCAGGTCCATAATAAGTGATATTACCCAGTGGACATCAGATGATTACATTAGGCCATACCTGAAAACTGCTGGCGAGGCTCAAAGGGACATAAAAGTGATTAGGGCACTAGTACATGTACGTTGGGTACTGAAGGACTTGTACATTTCCGTCTGAAGAAGACTGTAGGAGTATCTGATTAGTACATAAATGCTCAATGTGAAGAGGATGCAGCCAGTCTTATTTCAATATTTGGGGGAAAAAAAAAACATAGGAATTTTGATCTGCGCTTTTTCACTTAGAGGTCACCAGTGCCCTGGAACAGGCTGTCCAGAGAGGCTGTAGAATCTCTGGTTCTGGATATATTCAAAAAGGTCTTGACCCTTTTCTTTAGACCCCGTTCTGAGTAGATAATTCTTGTTCAGCAGGATAAGAGTAGATGATCTCCTGAGGTCTCACTGTAGCATTTTGTGTTTTTGTGAAATGGTGAAAGGCAATTATATACAAATTGAAAAATGACTTTAAAATGCTACATTAGTCAGTGTATTTAGGTTTGGTCTTTTTGCTTCTTCTGAGATACGTGCTGTAATAGCTTTGTCTTGACGTGTGCCGTGACACAACTTGACTGCAAAAAAATCTACCCAGCATTTGTAGGCTCATATGCTTTTTTCTTTAAATACGAATGTAATTCAAGTGGAGGTTTCTTGGATCCGTGTATCTCTTTAGTAATTATGAAGGCTGCCTGTGCTGCTTACAGACAATTCTTCAAAGGAGTCCTTATAAATGAGCATAAATTTATATAGGAGACAAAAAATACATTTTAATCTTTTTGGGGTAACATTTTTATCACACTGATCTCCTTAGAGTGCTGAGAAGAGGGCAGTCACCTAATGTGTTCTCAGACTGTAAGTGCTTATTTGATATTCAATAAAACAAAGCCATTTCAGGCTTTAATCTACACTTAAATATCACTGTGAGGGAAAAAAGTAGTAAAACCTCCATAGATGTATCCCTACCCAGAACTAGAACACTATAAGCTTTGGAAATTCTATCCAGAGTTCCTCCAGTCCAACACATTGCAAAGCCAATTTCATCACAATATCCGTAACAGTTGGATAAAGACTGAGTATGTCCAGAAGAAAGCCCTTTACATGGCCTTCTTCATGGCAGTCTTTTCCAGTGCATTGTCATTTTCTAGGCAAGTTTTTCTACATGGTAAGATCCAATTTACTGTGTTTTATCTTGTGTCCATTTTCTCTTGTTTTGTTTTAAACCACTATTGAAAACAAGCTACCACCAACTTGTTGACAGTTTCCCATTATGTATCAACAATCATTGATAAACTCACTTAGCAGTTTTGTTTTCCATAGCGTAAACAGAGCAGAGTAATTCGCATAGCCATTCATTTCCCTAAGAGAAAAGACTGCTCTACTGTGTACATAATACCCTGGGCACTGAGCATTTAAGTTTGTTTTTGCTGTGGACAGGAGAGGCATCTCCACCACACCATGGAAATAAGGTATGGACTAGCTCGTCCTCCACATTCTTCCCCCTTTTCATTTAGTGTCGTTAAACTTAACGCACATAGTATTTATCCATTTGCATTTGGCTTGTGCAAGGCAGTGACACTGTTAAATGTACTGTATAGGAAGGACAAGATGACTTAAAAATCCCATCATATTTGTTTATTTATTTGTTAGCCGCTAAAGTCTGGGATTCTGCTGACAGAAGACGGTTTTTCTCTTCTTCACTGGGTTTTATAAAGTTTGATATGGGGAATTTCAGAGACAAGAGGAAAGTATATAAAACTGGCTGTCTCTGAACACAATGAAAGTACCTGTTCACTCTCTTAGCCCTATTAATTCTGTAAATAGATATCACCCGATATCTCCTTGGCCAAGCCTTCCTTTCCCAGCTATTTCAGAAAATTACTTTCCTAATCTCATCAATGTGCTGTTGCAACAGTTCGTAGGCTAGCTGATGGACGAGATAGTCAAAGTGTTCCCTTCGTACGGTTTGAACATGAAGAAGCACGACCAGTAAGCCAGGGTTCCTGTCCTGAGCCACAAGTGCTTTCAGCCATTTGCACTTCGCAGAAACAAAGTATGTGAATGTTTTTAGACTATCTCTCTGCCTTCAGAGAGTGCTGCTCATTTCTCAACAGTTTGTTTTCTTAGCTATTTTTAATGTGAAATTTAGTTCTTTTCCTTGGCACCAGCATTTTTGCAGCCTTTTCTTTGCTGCTCCTCTAAAGCAAGCTGCTATCTCTCTTGGACCTATTGTGTAGACTCTGTCTTGAATGTGTACAGGTAACCTTTTCTGTATTCATTATTTTCAAGGTTTTTTTGTTACTAGTGATAAAGATTTTTATTTGGAAACGTCATCTTCTACTTATATAAGTGTCTGGAGAAGCTCCACAAAGCTTACAAATAAAATTTCCTTTTTCAAAATAAGTAAACATTATGACAAGTAGAGAGTCTTTAGTACGTAGCTATAATTTAGCACCTAACTTGCATTGTGAAGTGCAGTATGAAGTTTCTTCCAGCAGGACTTGTTCCTGTTGCGTGATTTAAATCAGAATTATCTATGATGTGTGTGGTACACAACTCCTAGCCATCTGGTCCTCTGCCAGTTATCTCTGCTAGTCCGAAATTATGGGGAAGGATAAATAATCAATTTTTGGTGTGGGAAAAACTACTGTCTTTTAGCTTCTCCATAGACATTAATAGCATTAAAGAAACCTTAATGCAAGCTTTCTTTTCTGAGGAATTACATACAGGTAACGCAGGAAGTTTGGCTTATATTGATCTACTTGTTACAGATTATGTTCAGCTCTTAACAGAGAAGACTGAAAATATGAAAGAGCCCCCTCGAAGTTCTGGTATGATATAATATGAATATGAAAGCACCTCCTCGAAGTTCCTGTACCATACATTGCCTGCAATAAAGAGCAATCTAAACATTGAATCTGACATTCTCCTATCATGTAATCTTTTAATGCTTTAACACCTCTACACTTAAAAGTATAAATTATGTATGAATCCGTATAGTTTGAAGGCCGCTGGAATGCTGCATTCTGTGTCTTGTTCTCTCATTATTGTTTTATCAATAAACTGTTTCAGTAGGACAAAGTGGTGTCTGAGCTAAAAATACATTACCTATGTGCTTGAGACCTTCTGTTTCTCTTGAAGCTATAACTCTTCCAGTGTCATGCATTGTCTCTCCCCTGCTGTGAGTACAAATCTTTCTATGCAAATTATCCTTCTTTATTTTATGTTTGTATCAGAATAAATCCTGCTTCTCGTAAGTTAATAAAGATTTCAACTCTCAAGTTGTGGTAGTGTTGTAAAATTTCTCTTCTTACACGGGGAAATATCATAGGCTGAGAGAATTGTATAAACAGTAAATTGCTGTGAGTTCTTCAAACAGTATATAGCACGTCCCAAAATTGCAGGAAAAACACTGAATAAGAGGAGGTGCGATGTATACAAGAGCTGCAGCCGCACAATACCCTCTCGTCTCAGATGGATCTAGGTGGTGCTTTGGTAAAGCAAGAATCTCGTGGGCCGCAGAGGGGATTGCAAAACTTACTATTAGTGTCAGAGCTCTCAAATTGTTTATCAAGCACACTTCTAATATATGAACGAATGCTTTAATCAGCAGCCTGAAGTGAAACTTGCAAAATACCTAAAACTGCCTGTCTACATTGATTTTCTTCTGTCCCTGCCTCGGCCGCAGGGCGGGCTCTAATGCGAGGTAGGTGTAGGATTTAGGATACGGCTGCTACTTCTTCCTTGTGGAGTACAAACATTCTTTCTAGTTTTTCTTAACATTTAATAATTTTTATTAAAAAATTCCTCACTACGAGGACAAGAGTTATGAAGTAAGATATGTAAACGACAGTTGTAAGAGAACAAGATTATGTTAGTGTTTATTTTCAGTTGCCAAAAAAACCCAATTATTAACAAATGCTACAGAAACATAAAGAACTTAAAGTCACATTTGACTTTTAGGACATGAAAAGTTGAAAAAACAAAAAAAAGCCAGTAAATATATCAGAAATAAAGTATTAAGAAATTACACATCAAAGGTCCAGATGCTGTACTTTAACAAATAGAGGGACAAGTCAGATGTCTTAGGATGACCACAGATGTTACCACGTATGTTTCATTGCTCTAAGGAGTGGACAAAAACGTGTTGCTTCAGTGGCAAGTCTCGTTAAATTGGTAGCCGTGCGCCTCATTAATTAATGACGTTAACAAGCAATAAATGAACATAGCACACTAAACTTCACATATACACAACAGATTATTACTACAGTTTTCCAATTAAAATAATCAGTTATTTAGGCTGTACTTATAATTATTTTTACATACCTCCGAAAAGATTTCCAGGCTGAGTAGCAAACATTTGTGATTTCCCCTGTAGATATTTCCTGATTGCTACTTGTGGTGCAGAAGAAGTTGGTTTTCTGTTTGCCTGAAGTAGAGAAGAGTGCTATGCACAAATCCTCTCTTCTGTGTTTTCAACATCCATGATGCAAATACCGGAAGTAGAAGATGGGAAAATGAATGGGATTTTCCTAATGGAGTGCCCTGCCAGTGAGGTTACTCCCTGGCTGATGGGCATTTTCTCTCATCCCAGCTAGCATGCTTGTTTTGAAAGCCCCTCCAAGTCTAGGAGCTTGCTTATTTTCCCTATTAATCCGAAAGTTTTACAGCACCTGCAGCGCTTTTATGAACAACGTGATCTGCTATCAGCAACACATCAGACATGAAACATACAACCCCATGAGCACTAGGGAACTATCATTGTGGGACTGCTATGCAGCAGATGCTCTTCCTGCAAGAAACCCAGAATAGCATTACTGCTAAGAGTGAAACTAAACAATGGCTAAAAACAGAGAGGTAATGAGGTTATGAGATAGACCCAGGTCAGTAAAACTCCATTCACGGTCAGCTGCGTGCCATTCCACTCTTACACCCAGCCTTGAAGCAAGGCCTTACAAAGAGCTGGAGCCTGATCTTTCAGAGTCAAAATTCATCTATCACACCCTGCAGTAGTCTAACTAATTTCTGAGAAAAATTAGGGAGGAATAAGACATATTGACTTGCTGTAAATGGTNTCACATTTCCTGTTCCATGCCTGGTCACATGCACAATTTCAATGTGTGGAAGGCTGGGATCTTCTGCTGTTAAATCAGAAGCAGGCAGCTCAGACAACTTGCTTAGCATGTTCATTCTGGTTACTAGAGTATGCCCTCTGGCAGGCTGTTGTTACANGTAGCTAATAAAATAAGCTTATATGATCTTATATGATTTATGACTGGCAGATGTAGTATAAAAGAAACTAAAATAAAAGTATTCCACGGTGTCTAACCCCTTGCCATCCAAACAACAATTCTAAAATAATCATTTTCCATGCATCAGTATTTCATACAATCCTACCTAGCCTGCCAGCAATCAAAGAAAGTAAAGAAGGATGCAGTATGCTTTTGTTGTTCTATGTGATGGCAAATTCTCAAAGACACAGATGATTTTTCTGCATAGCCAAACACTCTTATAGACCTTCCCATACTTTGCAGTGTTTTAAAATAGGGCACAGTGCTCATTAATAAAATACCTTAAATGCCTGCACTTCACGGCTTCAGTGAAAGGAAGGTCCTTAACTCCAATGGATTTTTCAAAACTGTCCAGAGAATTTGCGAGTTGTCCACCAATTACATGCAAATCATAAAACTAGAGGTAGATGTTAGCATGAAAATGTAGATCACATCTACCGTATTAATATCATCGGACATATAGTTCATGGATTTCCTGTCTCCTAATGTTCGTAAGGTGTGGCGAAGCACTGCTGATCCATAATACTTTTTATGAGCCGAGACTAGGATCACGGGGAAGGAGTAAATATAAATGTCTGTAGTGCCTTGCAATCCTAAAAAAATAAAAATCACTGTAGTGATTTACAGTCTTGCTTTTCACAACAACGGCACAGTTACATGCTTTGAGGTGAATAAAACAAAAAGCACAGCCCTGAAAAGTCTTGGCTCTTCTGTGCATCTTGAAAAAGAGGATTTACGTAACACGTCAGGTTTCAGAGATTTGGAAATTCTCGTTGGAACGCATTTGCCGTTCTCTGTAACACTCTCCAAGCAATGGACCAATGTCATGACATGGTGGAGACCTGGAGCAGAACTGTTTCTAACAATACAGGAATCACACTGCTTACACAGAAAAATTCCTAATAGTTTCCTTGCTTTAAAGTCAATTGTATAAATTTTTCTGTTTGCCTCCATTGCTAATTTTTCATGCCTTTCTATTTTGTCTTTTAGGTGAAGGCCTTGGCCACACTTTCATTCATATCTTTCTAGTGTAGAAAATCCGTTTAGGTAAATCTTCCAATGTCTGAGCATTTTGTTGACTTTCCACTTCATCTTCTCCCTTTTGTCATACTTTCATCTTCCTTCCTTCATTGGGAGGAAAAACTCTAGCTTCAAGTTTCTGTTAGTTTTTTCATTCCTATTTCTTCCTTGCTTTCTCTGCAGTTGTCTTTGTGATATTGTTCACCTCACATCTGTGGGCAAATCTGTACAGATAATGCCATCTTCACCTGGCACTAGCCATCTCCCCCTCACTGTTCTATGCAGAAGAGAGGACAAGAAAGACAAGCATGTTAAGCCCTCTACCAATTAGATTTTTCTGAATTTCTGATTTCCGTTTTAATTACAGTTGCCTGTGAATTAAATGCCACGTGTTCCTTCCTCTGCCTTTTCCCAGATACATGAAGGGAGAAAGATTCACAGCCACCAATCACAGTCTTTTGCCAAAGAGCAATGCTGGTACTCCCTCAAATTGTTCATATTCAACCTTCTTTTTTTTTTTTTTTTTTTTTTTTAATTCCATGATTAGGAAAAAGGATCCTCATGTTGATTAAGTGATTAAGTTTTTAAAATTTGTTTTGCTGTANATACATGCCAGAACACATATGAAACCAGCCCTCGGACAGTACCTTGCACACGTGTGCGATACTTTTTTTAAATGCTTATTAAGGGTGTCATCTCTGTTTGCCACACTTTCAAATGTTGTTGATCCTGAAGTTATCATAAAGCAAATTTGAAACACTAGCTAAAAATGCTGGTGAATATTCTCTGTGCATGACGAGATTACAATACAGCTAATGGCATGACGGGAGAAAAATATTAATGGTAACTTCAACGTACATGGTTAGGTTTTGGGTTTCATTTATTATGAACACTGTTTTCTTTCTTTTGTTAATGTGTGTGCACAACATTTTTGTTTATATAATGTTTATAATGAGATACTCACAAAAAACCCTGACTTAACAGTAGCACCATCCAATACATAAAGCCCTTCATAGAACTCCCCAAAAAAATTATCCAGTCTTCAACCCTTTAACAGCATTTCAGGGCTTATGCACATCTTAGTAGCTCTTGAAGAATTCCCTGCAAAGAAACATCTCTACCATTACGAGCTTTGGAAACCAAAAAGTTTTTCTTCTATCAAACTTTTTCCCCACAAAAACATGTAATGAAATGTAGAGAAACATATCTGTGATGGACATAAGTAAATTGCTAAGTAATTAATCATTTATTCTAGTGAACTGGTAGCACATAAAATTTCAACCTTTATTACGCTCTCTAATACAAATATATTTATTCTGTCCAGTACAGGTCATGGAAAAGGTGACAATAAGAAGGTCTACAATAGCTGTTAAAGGTTATTGATAAAATAGGAAATATTTGCTCTGATTGTCTGGAGCAATACATTCATTGTCCAACTTATTTATTTTCATTCTTTTATGTATTTCAATTCCTCTTTTATCAGCCACAACTGCACAAAGTTGAAATATCTTGCCAACCTTTACACAGCTGGGGTTTTAACCCATTTATGCCAATTCTGAAGACCCTCATATGAACCATCATCTCTGATAGCAGCAGCTAACCATTGGTTTTTCAGACTGGCTTCAAAAGAGCTTGAGAGAGTGTGTGGCTTGAAGGGGCTGCCAGGAGCAGTTTAGCATCATTTGGGGGACACACTACCTCTTTTCTATGTGTAGGAAAATTATATTTCATATTTAGCATATTCAGAAGAAAAACAATTCCAGGTAAAGGAAGGGGGGTGAAAATGACAAAGAAAGCTTTGTCCAGAGGCTTTTTGCATCTTAACCTATTAACATGCATAAAAATAACCCAATACCATCTTGAGTGTGAGTTTCGGAGTGTCTTATGTATGTCTTTGAATGAAAAGCTGTTCTAGCATGAATAAGGATATGAGGAAAGTAGCTTGGTGGCTTAAATAGATTTCACTTACACAAGTAGGAATGACCTAGTAATAGCAGTAAAATAAACATCACTTGAAGTATAAATAGGCTTGATAAATTAAAGTTTTGTTTACTGACTTTGCTGATACAAGACCTTCAAGCCTAACTAGATAAACACTTTGAAAAGCTCTGTAGAACACCTTCACAATGAAAGTAACAGTATTTTAAATGTAAAATTCATAGAGAATTTTAAAGTCTAAGCATAATTCCTCAGAAATGTAATCTGAATATCTCAAACATGACGAATAATTTTGACATGCATATCAGCTGCTATTGAAAATATAGCATCTGTATTTAGAGGCTGAAGGCTATAAAGAGCAATCATATTTTTATCTATGAAATTATTAAAAGCTCATTTTTATGTAGAAAATCTGCAGAAAGTGTATTTATGCAGTAAATAAAGTAGTTTGTCTTTTCATAATAATGGCACAAAGAAATAATACTGTATAGTTACGAAAAATTAATTTTATAAAGAAATAATGATGAAGAATTGCTACATTTCATTGCAATGAAGCAAGAGTGGGAGCAGGCCAACTGAGAAGGAGAGACAGAAGATATTTTTCTGGTTTTGAAGTGAGATTTAAGGTCAAATTTCCTGGGCCACTACAAGAACCAGTAGTACCATGGCCAGTTTACGCCTCTGAAATTTACACGTGGGTCAGCCATGTAATGCATGCTGCCACATCCAATTCCAGCTCCTCAGCCTACTGTAGCAGCACAGCAAGACACAACCTCCTCATGCTGATTCAGCAAGCACAAGCAAAGTCAACTGCCAAAGAACATATCATGCCTGGGGCGGGGGGCAATGCGGGCACAGAACAGCCCTAGGAGAGATCAGCGGGTCACAGTCAGGATCAGGTTCTTGTTGATGACAAAGCATGGGTGAAGTTAGCCTTCCATAGCTGAAGTGCTCAACAGAGCTTCAGAATGTGTGGGACATAGTGCAAAACCCGCTTGGTAATCAGCGGGTTTGATTGTAGTGTTTACCTTAGAAACCTGGATCTCAACTAAGATATTCAGACACCCAAGTAAGACAGAGTCAGATATAGTCAGGCACTAAAGTCCGCCCTGTGGACAACTGGGCTCCAGTGGTTTAGAAATTTTATGCTATTCTTTAATTTTCACTGAAATGAATCAGAACAATAAAAATGTGAAAAATGTTTTCTTTGTCATATTTTTTCTTTCTCCTTCTTCTTGTTTACCACCTCCAGTTAGACATACTTATTGTAGCAGGCTAGGCTCAAGTAACCGAACTCAATTATCTTCATACATCATATTAAATGCAAGCCTTCATTTTAGGTCATGAACTAAAACTGTCACAAGTGCAGTTATTTTAGGTTTTTAATAATCGTCTACAACATGAAATAGTTTAATTAACAGGACTTACTGGTAGTCAATGATAACTCATAATGTTTTTTCTGCAAACAAACGGCACAACAAACTTAACTTTCATTATTTGTGTTAATAACTAGAAGTGGATTGATTCTGATATTTATACAACAAATTAGCCAATATATGTATACATAGTCCGTTCCAGTCACAGTGTGTATATATATTTTTAGATCTGCAGCTATATTAAATGAATTCTACCTCTATATACATGTGCAAGTCTGATCCAGTCCTGAGTAATTTTAAAGTACTCTCAGTCAAATCTGTAAATTTTAGCCAATGCAACCAAAATTTAAGTTTTTGAATGTTACACTATTGTGAAGATATTTTTCAAGAAAGGAAACATAACACTTCACATTGGTTTTATGCATAGCTGTGAGCTCCATACAGTGCACACTATCCACATACATTCTGCGCAATTAGAAAATCTGAAAAGATGCTGACTGCACTCTTCGGTAACTATTGTTTCCTCTGCATCTTTATTAATGGCGAGTGAATTGCTCTGGTTCAAAACAACTGAGTGTGGAAGACAGAGTTTAAATTATATTCTTTCTGCAGCAGTTTGTAAATATTCAATTTGCCCAGGCCCTTTTAGTCTTATGATGAAAACTATACAATTTGAAGTCAAATACTTAAAACTTCTGTCGACGAGGAGGAAAAAATAAAACACAGATCAAAAAACCCAAACCAAACAACAGTTGAGTATGAGCACTTTTTTCAATGCCACACTATGCTATAAGGAAATAAAAAAGGAAATGCTTTTTAAGGAAACCTTCAACAGATAAAGTTTGCGCAAAACCCCTCTGTTAGCATGATGCACTGCCCCAAGTAAGCATGTGATGCTCTTGCAACAAGAAGAACGAACTGGCTGAGCTACAGGAAGGATGCCATCCCTCTAAGGTGTGGGTCCAAACCCAGCACTAGCGTCAAAATTCTTTGTACTGTATTCACAGAGTGACTGACAGAAAAATGGCTCTATGCCCCACGGATGGCAAATGCAGGCACTAATATTAGAGCTTGTAAAGGATAAAGGTGAGAAGTTATAGCAGCCTAACAAATAGTTTTTTGGATGCAACTTCCCAGCTATAGAGAAAGATTGCTTCTCTTCTTCCTCCAATCTCTCTTGCACCACAAAAAAAGTGAGGGCACCACTCCAACAATACTCCTGTGGCAGAAGGGTGTTGGCCCAGAAGTCAGCTTGTCCCATGGCTGCTATAGTCAAACACGCCTTTCCTGAAGAAGGGTGAGAATTCGCAGATAGTGTGTTTTGACAGAGGCAGTCCCACTTTATCAGTGTGCAGTGGAGACCCTGGAGATTTCAACATTGCAGAGAAAAAGTTCCTGAGGTATTTCTGTGGAATGAAATGCAAAATGTCGTAAGATTGACTTTATCAAAATTATTACCAAAACTCCAAAAAATTAAATGAGCAACTGTATTAACAAAAAAACACATCAGAAAACAACAGAAGAAGATGATCTACATGGACTGTGAAAAGTCCTTCTAATAACCATGCATCCGTATTTGTTTTTCATTTGTTAGCCTTTCAAAGCTCTAGCCATTTTTTGGGATTCTGTCTGGTAATTGGTGTTCTTCCAAACGCACTTAGGACTTCGAGTTTTCTAACAGTGTTCAACTTGCTACATTGCTTGTTTGCTGAAAAATATTCTAATAAATATATATGTGTTCCAATGTGAGGGCGTGGGATTTTTGGCACTGTAACAGGAATGTAAAATGAGTAAATTAGAAGCCGATGTTTTTCTTTGCTCAGTCTAAACAGACATCCAGGAAAACTTGCTCATTGACTAGAAATACTCTTTGAGCATACAAAACTCTTAAAAACTATAAGTCAGGCTTAAAAAAATATCCAGAATAGGAAAAAAGCGACTTTGCCCTCTTGGTAGTCATTACAAATTTAATGGCCTTCACCTAAAACCTTATGACTCCTGGACTGGCAAGTTTTACACTCTTGCATTAGAAAGGTTTGCAAAGGAAAAAAGTCTGGAGAATAAGTTGTGAAGTCCAAATGTTTTTCTTTACTTACTAGTTTGAGTAACTTTCTCTCTTTTTTAATTATGTGAATAGCAAAACTGAAACAGTTTTAAAAGATCAATAAAAAAATCTTTAAATAAGGTTCACCTTCCTAGCAGTAGGTCAGCATTCATCTCGTGCTCAATTCATCAGCACAGCAAAGTCATTCTAATGATTTTTGTGCTACTTCATAATGTGGCAAGCTCATAATTTTGTACATTTTAATATAAATCCATAACTTAAAGTTATTACAATAAAAACGCTTTTTGAAATGTGAAAGTGGTCTTATCAACCTTGCAATTCTGGTACATTAAAAAGAAATTCAGTTCAATGACATTGTTCTCATAATCCATTACAAACAGCCTTGGAGACCAATAGCAGAGCTTAGGAAGAATTGGATTTTTCATTGAAATTCACTGTGTTTAAAAACTCATTAACTCTGGTACTTTCAGAACGTGAAGAAACTTTGAGACTTCTCTCCTGTACTGCTATTTCCTCAAAAGTCATATTGTTTTAAATACTTTAAATATGACACACTACAGTTAGCATAATAAATACCGCCTACTAACATTTGATGGAGCTGAAACCCCCATAGACTTTAGTAAGATAAGCCTTACAAGGCTTCGGGNTTTTTCCTTTGAAACAACACCCCCCACTTTCAACACCAACACATCCATCAGTCAAAAGCTTTACCACAAGGTCACAGAAAGTAATCGGTAGCAGATGCAACACTAATTAACTTGCTTAGTTAACTTCTAGCATCGGTTCTTTTCTCCCTTTAATATAGATGCTTGTTTCTCTCAGTACCAATCAGTACCAATCTCTCAGTACCAATCAGTACCAAATCAGTACCAAATTATTCTGTTGACTTAGTGTTAAGTGCTGCAAGCTTTAAATCAAATCTTGATTTGAATTATTCATAGAGCAAAGCACCTATCATGTATCAACACCTGTTTTCTATAGGATAAGAATCTGATTACAAAAAAAAGAGACATTCCCCAACTCTAAATAAAGTACATTATACTGCACTTAGATGTTTGAAAGAAAGAACTTCCCGAGGAAGAAGGTAGCCCAAAATAAAACCACAAGAGCATGCTTTGCTTCAGATCAGTGATCACAAAAGCAAGTATCTGTTCAGAAAACAACGCATGCAAAGAGAGCCCAGTACTACAGTAGTGGGAGTTCATCTCCTGCTTTTGTCTCCTAGAGAATAATTCTTGCACATATGAAAATGATAAAGAACGTTTGGGGAACCTTTCCTAAATTAATCAGGTTTTTTGGACCTTTCCTTTCGTGTCTTGAAGACAAGACAAAGTTACTTCTAGGGTGATTATTCAAATATGAAACACTTCAGAAATGTCAGCTATTATCCCCAATTAGAATATCTACTGATTAGAAAAAAAAAAAAAAAAGCACTGTTTTTAAACGCCATTTAAACGTTAAATGGTGTCCCACAGAGACTTCAAGCTGGTGAATGGCTGTCCTAGGTGCTGATACAGAGTCTGAAGCAAAGTGACTGCACATCTTCCCAAGAAAAACAGGATTCAAACTTCTCATCGGACCTGATTCTTCCTTGTTTTTCTTACTGGTATAAGTCAGAGGGAATTAACATGCTGCATGGGGAGGTAAGCTGGGGATGAAAACTGTGATACCACCGGGAAGAACACAGAAAACAGAAACTCTTAAAAAAAAGGGCCGCAAGCTTAATCTCTGCCTGATCCAGGACACACACCACATCTCCATCTCCACTTAGGACTGGAACACCTGAGCAAGCTGTGCAGAATAAGAAAAGACCTTACCACAACATAGGAAGCTTATTTTTGAACTGAGTCCCAAGAGATCAGGTTCCCTTATGCTCAGTATCCCAATATTACACGGCGAGGGGAATTCAAGATATTCAAACCAAGGTGTTTTAGCCAGGCAGTTGTCCCAGCAGGCTCTTTTTGTAGTCTGCAAGGATAGCTCAGCACCAACCCTGTCATAATTTGGCTCACCACAGTTACTCTGCCCTGTGCCTGCCACTAAAACCATCTCCCTTTTCCCCTGAGGACTACCTGAGACTAAACTAGCTACTTGGGAGCAAGTAAAGGCCAACAAAATGCTCTGATAGCTCTGTAAAAGTAATTTCAGATCCACTTCTGGATTTAATAAATTTAAGCAAGCAAGAAAGGAAAGGATTGGGAGATAGCAAGATTATAAAATACAACCTGGCATTCCTCAAAATAATGAGGACTGTACATAGAATAATCCCTTCACCTCCAGCTGTTCAAGATTTGGATCAACTCTTTACCCACCAGATAAAAAGGGATCAGAAATATTTTGGTCTTCTGTGGGGTTTTCTTTTGCTTTTCATAAAGAAAACATGAGGCTTCAATTCTTTTCCCCAACACCTTGACATACATTGCAAAATATCATAAAGCAGTTGTGATTAAAATATGTGAACAGGACAGCATGTGATATTTTAGGCCCTTCAGGAGGTACTTACTGTCACCTCTGGATCCATACTCATTTATCTCCTGTACATGTCCTTACGTCATTACATGTAGCTGTGATTTCATAGCGATGAGAAAAAAACTCACTGCCTGGGAGACTACCTGTGCCTAAAGGATCTTACTTCTGTGAAAAATACAGAGCGAAAGCTTTTAAATTATGACATGATCACCTGGGCCAATATCTTTGGCAGAGAGAACAGGATAGTTGGCCTTTCCTGACAAAAACAACTGTATTAGACAGTGTCAAAATGTGTGAATCTTCCTTGATGAGTGAGAGGTAAAAAATATCTCCCCAACCTATCCACCCCACAAGGTACCACAGCCCTTGTGTGAGCGCAGAAAGATTGTTCAAGAGAAAAAAGATATATTCATGCACATTCAAAAGTGTCAAGTCACCAACACAATATTGAGGTGGGGGTGTGCTTCAGTTTGGCAGACTTAGGGCTGCATTAACTGGCTTTCCATTACACAAGCCAAGAGTAAAGGATTGACTCGTTTTAATCAAAACCTTCCTGGTAACTTTGATTAGGCCAAATCAGAAACAAGGTTGTTTACACATAATGCCTATAAGTCACTGGGGAGCTAAAAAAAAAACCAATATAGCGACACATATCATCGTCGCTCCTGAAAAATACCTCTGTTAAACTTCCAGCTGTCTTACTGACTGACTTTGCCTGCACCAAACTGAGGCTGGGGGGAAAGCCGAGCATGGCAAGAACGAGGCAAAGCTCCAGGGCGGAGGAGAGTGTTTGTTGCACTGTCCAACTGCCTGTGCTGCATGCTGGTTACGTTTCCTAAGAAGCTAAGATTTATGGGTTTCCCTTCATACAGTATGAGGATGGCCAATTATGCTAGGCTGTATTTTCTTTAACATAGCAGCAAATATCTTGCCAATTTGACTGAGTTACTTAAATGTAATCTCCTAACTTGTTAGGTTGAACTTGTTTGCTAAGGAGTTAGATAAGAAGAATGAAAGAGAAAGCTGCTACCAACAGTGTAATGTAGCTCTTTCGTTAGTGAACAGATCTACCTTAATGGCTCCCAAATGTTAACATGACTGCAAATTCTGGATCTATAAAAACAGAATTTTACTTTGATAGCAAAGAATTTAGGCTCTGCTTCTGTTGTAGCAAAAATCTTGAACTATGGAGAGGTGTTGTTGCTACTGCAGTAGACCTAGTCTGTGTTAGTGGTGAGCTTAACCCAAGGCAGGGAAAGAAATGCCAGCACCATACACACCACTCCTTTGGGCATGTTTAGGAGTAACTAAATGACTTTGGAACTAAAGCAGGCATGAATCAACTTCTGTAGGCCACTAAATTCCAATAAGAAACCCAGGACTTATATTTTTAACTTGTTAAGAAATTCTCCCTCTATGCTTTTGCACAGCGTAATGCAGATTCCTTAAATCGGGCTTAGTTTCCTCCATAACTACATACGTGAAAGCAGATTTTACCACTGGATCTCCAGAAGTGTTTGAGTGCCACTAAAATTTAGTTTTCCCCAGGGAGGCACTGAAATTTACTTCAAATCATACACCTTTTGAATTGTCATAATGTACAAGCATGCTGCGAGATGCCAGTTACGATTCAAGGTGAAACTGCTCTCCTAGGTTTTCAAAAAATCCAAACTATTCATTATAGCTATTTAGACTGTGCCAGTCTAATGGCATGAGCACATTATGTTGAATTACTCTTATGCCGCATCAATTGAATTAACTTCTGAAGTCATTCTACATCCCAAATTACAATATTGTGTCTGAAAATCATTTTAAATCCACAGGACTTAAAACTTTTATAATGCCTATATGCCAAAAGCTTATATGCATCAGCTTTAAGTAGCTTCAATGAAAACTGAATTGTAGGCTGGCAAAAAAAAGTAATAAAAGCAGCAAGGGTTACGATTTACAGGTGTTCTGTCAGTGCAAGCCTTCTTTTGGATGTGAACGACCATTTTAAAAAAGATCAAAACAGACCTGACTAGTGAAGGAAAACAATCTTTTCTTCAGACCACAAGTCATAAGAAGTCCTGTCAAAAATCGATTGAGAAAGAACAGGATTGCATTTACCACATGTTCCTGAGCCAGCAATGACAAAGTTGCTACAGAAGTACTTGACATGCATCACCCTCTGCTTCCCCTAGTGAAATCGGCCACTGGAGGACGACTGGTACACTTCTTTTGAGAAAGGGTAGCAGCCAGTTCTACCCAACATCCTAGTTTTGACTTACTTGTACCTAGTGACTGAAATCAATACATAAAATTAATTTTATTTATTCACTTTTTGCGCCAACATCAGATGAGAAGCAGCACCAACTAAAGAAAGATTAAATGCTTCGCTGCTGAGAGCTCCCCTTTGAGAGATGTGGCTTCAAAAAAGAAGAGACAGGTACCTTGGGAAGCCCTGATGATGTGTTGGAGGGTGGGAACCTGTTATGTGAAATTGCTCTTGGAGGGTTAAGTGCAAAGTTTTGCTGTCTGCAGGCAAGGGAAGACCTTAGTGTTAGGGCTGAGAAGTAGCTATTTTGGTTTCTGAAGTAGCTATTTTGGTTTCTGAAACTTTTAAGTGGTTAATAAGGTTCTGAAGGGCACTTGGTGCAGACTAAATGTACCTAATCTATAAAATTATCCTCGACACAGATTTCATATAATTGTAGTCATAATATAGTTCACCCATACATGCTCTTCTCTTGTTTTTGAGGGTGCATCGGTGCTCTTTCCTCCTGTGCTCCTTTTGCATCCCTATTTATCTGGTGGGAAATTAAAACCATCTCTCTAAGATATTGCACTCTGTGGTTCAGAGAATGGGTATGAAATGACCTTCTTTAGGATTACGAAACACTGACATTTGCAGTCGTTCGATTTCGCACTACTAGTCATATCTGGTGTGCAGTCATCTCTGTAACAAAAGGAAAAGCTTCTTTTTGTCTTTCAATGATTATCAATGTATTCTGAATGCTTTTTGAAGTACTTCTCTTTGAGACTCTGCTAAGAACATTATTTACAACCACACAGAGGCTGTGTGCCAGAGCCAGCCTGGAGAGCTGGCATTAAAGCTCTTAAAAAAGCTTTTGTATTAGGGATGTTGCTGTAAGCTGATACTGGAGTCTAATAATTCCCTTTTGATAATCCCTTTGAAGTGACACCTAATCAGTAGCTTTGAAAGATCTTTGCAACCGGTGTTAGAGTCAGGGAAAAAAGCATCAAACAGAAATGGTAACGCTGACCCCGCCTGACAGTGCCTTTGCACCAGAAATATCAGTTCACCTGTAACTAGCATAAAGCATGTTGTCTCAGATAGGGCTGTGAAACAAAGGCTGGTGGGACATACTCATGAAGTCCATACTTTGTATTCAGATGATGAATCACCTAAAAATCTCATTATAATGCTTTTGTCCTCATGGAGGAAAACCTCAAGAAAGGGGGTCTCGGACAGAGTTGAACATTCTGCTTGACCACATTTTTTGACATATAGTATGAGGTTGGTTTTTGGTTTTTTTCTCAGATGTTTCTTTTACAGTATCACCAAGGTGTTAATTCTGAAATTAATAATACATTTAATTAACAAAAATTAATTCAAATTCAAGGAAAGGGGGTATTTCTGTTATTTCATGTTGTCCTTAAGAACCGGGCTCCTGAAGCCATGCAAAACCAGCAGTATCTCACATTTAAAGGGGAAAGCTGGAATGGCTTTAGAGCCCTATACAGTAGGACCCCTAGAAATTGTCACCTCCAAATGAACTCAAGTGAGAATACAGACTAAAAATAGGAAAAAAGCATTTGGCTAATAGGTTAAAGAATCTTAATTTTGTTAAAGAAGTTCAAGAAACTCAATTTTGACTGTAGGTACCAGCAGCATTTCAGTTAGTTCAGTGTCTACAATGCTTTCCCCAGCCAATTCTACAGACTCAAAAGCATAATTGAAATATGCAGTTCATACAAGATTTAATTGTTGCCTCTTGCATTAACACCTATCATTGAAAAACTCATCAGATAATATCAGGCAGTAAGGAGGTTAAAGACAGTTCATTATTAATTTTAAATAAATTGACAGTGTTTAAAGTATCAAGAAAAAAAGAACAGCCGACAAAATGCCACGAAGATATATATATGCTCCTACAATACCTGGAGCAGGCTCGCTTTACTATGCTGTTAGACGTTGACTGTCATTCCCTGAGTTCTGTAAGTGGCAATCAAAGGAAACACATGACTTTTCCCAGCTGTTGAGCTGTCTCAGTGCATCCCTGACCAGGGTTTTCACTCATTCCCCTTTGCTGTCCATAAGCCAAGCTGAGGAGATGCAGCAGTGGGAACAGGTCATGGGGAAACAGGGAACAGAGAAAAGGAGACATGATGGGGCTCGGGGGAGTTTTTGTTTTCCTTTCAGCAACAATCTGTTAGGATTTTGTCTACGTAACAACGTTTTTTAAATAAACACACTGGTGATAGCAAGACCAGAAAAGAAAGCCTACTGGGTCCACGGCTGCATGGCTTCTGACCAAGGAGTCAAGAAACACAGCTCAATCTGCTTTGTCAGCTTAAAGAGTCAATTCTACCTAGTTTTCATGGCTGTACAATGGGAAAACCTATACCCTTACTGACTGATTTCTAATTGCATGAAAGAATATATACATACTAACTTCTATTCATTAACTTTAATTAAAAGAATTCTTGGCTGTTTCATTTAAGGCAGATTTATTCAAGCAAGGTTGGCTCTGAAGTGAAATTACAGTCTTTAGACTGTGGAAAAATTAATTTAGAGTTTTGCCCTGCAACAGGTCTCTGATGAAATACTAAATTAACAGATTGCAGTAGGGCATTTGGACAGCTAATTTTAAATACAATTCAGGTGTTTTCTCTTAAGATCTACAGGCAAGCCCTTCATATAAACTTGCATGTTATTTTTCCAAACATCTCTGGAAATTTAAGATATCGGTCAGAAGACCTTCTGTTATACTAATAAACATTAAAGCAAAAGTCTTTACATTGGAACTACGTATCACACTAGACATCAAAGAATTCTCTCTTTAGGTTCATCTCACACAAAATAGTACACAATATTTTTTCTGACAAACAAGATATTATGAAGCTTTTGGTCAAGTATTTGAACAATTTTGTAAGTATTTGTAAAAAGAATAAATAAAGCACAGTAATATTTGCATAAAATTTGCACTTACTGGGATTTTAAGTCACAATCCTCATAACTTGGGGCTCTCTGGAGTCTTGTACTCAAAGTAATTTCAACTCTGTTATGAACACCACTTTGCTCTGGTGACACCTCACCTGGAATACTGTGTACAGGTCTGGAGCCCTCAATATAGGAAGGATATGTACCTGATGGAGCAGATCCAGAGAAGGGCCATGAAAATGATCAGAGGAGTTGGAGCACCTCTGCTATGAGGACAGGATTAGGGAGCTAGGGCTGTTCAGCCTGAATAAGAGGAGGCTCTGGGGAGACCAAATAGCAGCCTTCCAGAACCTAAAGGGGGTCTACAGGAAGGCTGGAGAGACTCTGTTTAGAAAGACCTGCAGTGACA
Source organism: Pedionomus torquatus (assembly GCA_013398155.1). Taxonomy (NCBI): domain Eukaryota; kingdom Metazoa; phylum Chordata; class Aves; order Charadriiformes; family Pedionomidae; genus Pedionomus; species Pedionomus torquatus. The sequence continues at coordinate 93,222 of VZRU01001965.1, forward strand.
GGAGGAAGGCACAGGCTTTAAGTTGGAGAAGAGCAGATTTAGACTGGATATTAGGAACACGTTCTTTACCATGAGGGTGGTGGAACACTGCAACAGGTTGCCTAGGGAGGTGGTTGGGGCCCCTTCCCTGGAGATATTCAAGGTGAGGATGGCTGAGGCCCTGGGCAACCTGGTCTAGTTGGGGGTGTCCCAGCTGACTGCAGGGAGGTTGGAGTAGATTACCTTTGGAGGACCTTTCCAGTCCAGACCATTCTATGATTCTATATTGAAATATGCCCACTTCTAATCTCAAGATGAAATAAGATAACTCTGTGATGATCCTAAAACAAAGCACACCCTATAGCCAGCCCCTCTGATTTTAGTTGCCTTGAAAGCTAACACAAACCCCCTACTGTCCTCAGCCTTTGTCCTGCTGTGGCAAAAATCCAAGAAGCGATGTGTAGGAAAAAACCAAACTCTTCCTGAACTGTTCTGAAAGGATGTTTTGGACAAATCTTTTTGGGTGCAATGAAAATTTTTCCAACTAAAGCCAAAGTAAGTCAAATAAAATAACAGTAACAGATTTTTGCACTAGAACCAGTTTTCCGATTGTTGTGTGCTTAGTTAAATTGAAAAAGTAGTTTTGCTCCTACAGTAACTCCCAGATGATCTGCATCATTTTCCCAGACTTGACCGAGCGCTGCAATTCAGTTTTGATGTAAAGAAAAAGAGACTGAAAGGCCATTTTAGTAACCAACTGCTAATTCCAGCAAATACTCATTAGGCTCTTTAACTCAAGTGACAGATTAAGTTGTCTTATCCCTCACACAGGTGTACATTGGAGTTTGAATTTTAAATTGTTACGTGCATACTTTAAAAAAAAAAAAAAGTAAATTAAAAAAAGAAAGTGCTGTTGCTCAGAAATTACCTATGGAAAGCTGATATTTATCAACTGTTTTTAGTCGAAGTCAGCTCAGATGCTGGGTAAAAGTATACATTTTTGTTAACCTGGAAGTTGTGCTTTGCTCTTTCTAAAAATGCTGTATTAGTTCAGGACTAATCCCGATCAAATGATCTTTATATCATACTACAGCTGTAATAAGATAATAATCTGGGAGGCTTGAAAGAGATTAGAACAAGTTTCCAGCAAATCAACTCACAGGCTCAGGTACGAAAGCCAAGTGAATACAAGTCATATTTCTGCTTATTACTGAGCTCTAGTGCCCTTACCTTATCTAATTCCCCTGTGAGAAATGCACTATCTTCAAAATGCTAAGAAACCACGTCCCTCAGAGGCAATGCATCCATTTACTACTTTCCAGTTAGCACCACTGAAGTGTGCTCAAGGTTCGTACCAGATTGAAAGCCACAAGGCAGTTAACAGCCAGTGTTTTAAACAGAACTGTTGTCTGTGCCATCTTTCGCTATAATACTTTCTCAACCTGCCAAATGCTTTCCCAGTATAACTTAAGACGGGCTTTGACTTCAAAGCATTATGTGACTTTGGGAACCATCACTACTTAGGTGGTTTCTCCCACTCTTCATCGAGGAGGCTGCAGCTATGTTAGTTGAAACTGTCCAGACACTGGCAAACCCAGAGCAAACTGCTGCAAAATATATAATGAGGAAAATATCACACTTAGCAATATGGGAGTTTTGCCCATCTTGTTGCATCCAGTTCCTCATGGAAAGGATGGTAACATTTGCGTGGCTCCTTTTCCTCTTTATTTAACTTTCCCTTAGCCATGGAAGATCTTTAGTTTCTCCAACACTGAGAGATTTGTCAGGATTATTGAAAGGCATGGCCAAGTGTACTATTTGGCATACAGCAAAACATATTCATGTGAACTTCAGTCATATTATAATTATGTTTGCAGAATATATAGGTAATACAGTTTTAATAACTTTATTCTTCAGTTAAAATAGATACAATTTAATTTTTAAGTCAAAACCTGACTATATAGGTACTATATGACAATGATCAAAGCATCACCATACACCGCAGTTTTAGCATTTAGAAACATTACAAAAAAATCTGGTAATAAACCAACGAAAGGTCAGAAAAATTAAGGGATTAAATTCTTACTAGTACAAAAATATGCAAATTGAGTACTAGACTGGAATGTGGCCATGCCTTTGTGCCCTCTATAGAGGAGATTAAAAAAAAAAAAAAAAAGATTACATTTTGTGCTACATGTAAAACCACCTCACAAGTCAGTGGGAGAATGGTATTTTTGTAGATCACAGAAAAGGTGAAGCATGAAAAAAAAAGAAAATATTCCAGTTGGGAAGCAATCTACTTTTATATTAACTTCTCTAAAGCTCTACTTAATGCTACTTTAGCTCTACAAAGAATATAATTCTTAGTGACTCTCATGATCAGGCAATCCCTAATGCTACAACACAGTTGTGGGGTATTTGGTTTAGTTTTTGTTCACGTCTCTTTTTCTTTTCCAAAGCCCCTGGGCTGCAATAAAACATGCATTAACACAGTAATGTAAAGATCTAGCGTGTGATACAAGTCAAAATTATGACATCCACAATGCACTGCAGAAAAGGCAACACCTACCCTCCCACCCCCCCTTCATATACTCAGTAACCTTGTCCACAACAGAATTGATTTTTCAAATGAAGTGAAGAAAAAAGATACATTCAGAAGGCTGGGTTACAAAATAAAGCTCCAGGAAGCCTAAATATTGCTTTACTTCTGTCATGAAATATTTGGATATAGTAACTATGATAAAACAGTAAATCTTCAGCTAACAAATTGCATTTAAAGTAGCATTTTTTTAAATCTTGTCTTGCACAGAGACCATCTGTCTACAGTGAACACTTAGCTCATCCACAACATTTCCCCCTTAAATAAGTTTACCTCCTATGAATATCTCTAAAGAGATGCTTTTCTCCCTAGACTAGGATTAATTTTTTTCTTTTTTTTTTTTTAAGGCATGTTTCATTACTTTGCAATCTACTTGTCCTGGTTTCTGGGAGGGACAGGGTTAATTCTCCCCGGCTCTAGCAGGGCCCAGGTATCCCACCCCACTGAGCCATGCCCAGGGGTCGCTGGGAGCTGCCGGGACGGGGCGGGGTCACCGGAACTGCGGGGGCTGCGACGAGCCCAGGGCTGCGGTCGGAGGGGCGGCGGTTGGTATCCTAATCGTATTTGTATCCGTCTGCATCCGTGTTACTGTTACTGTTTTTCCTTGTTCTACTTCGTTGTCCTGTAAACAGTTTTTGTCCCAACCCACGAGCGCTGCCTTTTTCCTTCCAATCCTCTCCGAGCGACCGGGCTGCCACGTGGTTCTTTGTTGCCGTCTGAGGCTAAACCACAACACTACTGTTGCCATCTGTGTTAAATGAGGCAGCAAGTAACCTCATACTTACAAGCAGGCTATTTAACTTTGGCCACATGGGAATGGTTTCTGTTGGTCAAGCAGAGAGTGCTCCACCTAAATACACCATAGAAGCCTGTGAAAAGTTGGCCTTACCTCTAAGTGACTCCGTCGTTCTGCAATCACTCGTTCATCCTTGTTTCCAAAGAGCTTCTTTGGAGGGAATTCTAAAGTAGCAAGCTAGAAGACATCACAAAATTCTATTAACAAATATCATATCACACATTTCTACTGACATTATTAAGATCTGATCTGCAATACTAAGATAACATATTTTGTCATAAATGAGTGACAGAAAGCAAATTTAGGAATTAGATTCATAAAGGTAGCAAAATTGCAAATTGAATCTGATGTGCACCAACTAACAAAGATCTCTTCAGAAACTCTGTATCTTTAAAGATTGTGTTCAGTCTCTTGAAAATCATGGTCTCCAACAACACCGTAGTGTAGTTTGTTTGTCTTTTCTTATGTTGTTTGGTAAACCTAAGATCATTTGTTCTAAGATCCACCACTGAAGTTGTGCCGTGGAAAGTTGCATGGCTGGACTCTAACTGACAGCTGAGCTGGACCTGAAGGACCTTTTGCTGTGTCTCGAACTACAACTTTTTCCTTCAGAGCAGGGACAGGCTCACAGCATGCACCTATGCTGTGAGGGCAGCTCAGAAGATAGGAAGCAGGACCTCTTAAGCTGTAACTCAACTATAGGTCAGTCATAGCCAAACAGGCCCGTGCTGGAAGGAGAGAACTTTAATTTTTGAAGAGAATCCAAATGAGCCGGCAAAATCCTATTTATCACACTGAAAATGAAAACAAGGCTGCAACACAACTCCTAAAAGCAACTATACAGATCTGTCCTTTTAGGAGTTTTTCTACAGAGGTGTTCAAAGCTATTTTCTCATTTCTTTTTCATCCTGTAGGAATCATGGCAAGCTGCACTGATACAGGAGAGAGCAATTATTTCCAATTTAGAGAGCAATTACAGCAGCATAAGATGCTTGAACAAGTTCCTGACAGCTATTTCTAAAAAATACACAAAAGACTCAAGACTTGGTAAATAGTACCCCTGAACTTGGTCTGCTACGCCACTGCTGCTGGGAATGATGCACAAGAAAGCAAGTCCTCTCCACAAAGTTTTTGTTCGCACTAGAAGGCATATCAAAATCAGTTTCTTCCTAGCTTTTGCTATGAGAGAGAAATATGCAACCTCCCATTGGCATTGCCTTGTGTAAAAATGCTTCCTGCATGAGTTCCCCTGGCTATTCGATAATATTGAACTAATAAACAAGATGCATCAATTTCTAGTATATCAGCACATACAGGACTGTAGAGAATTTATGACTGGTTACAGTGAGCAGCAATATACTGAATTAAATGAGGAGATTCATTATTAACATTGAAAGTAAGCATCTTAAAAATACAGAGGTGTTCTGCAATACCAGTAATTCATTCCCATTCTCTGGTTCAAATCCAACTTGGGTAATTTTAAAGAAATGCTTAGACATTTTCACATGAGCCATATAAAGTGACATGAGGCATAAGAGGAGATGGAAAACATGTTTGCTGTGCATCAGTCTTGCCAGCACGCCCCAATTATATTGCTCAAATTTGTCCAATCATATTCTCAGTGTGCCTGCTTCTTCATGTTGGCAGGACAAGCAGTACATAACCTAACCATATCCTGTAACTACATCCTTGGGACTTCTTTTCACTGCATTACTCACTCTTTAACCTATACAGGATTATAAGTGCTAATATTTTCAAGGACTTCAAAATCCACCCCTGCAGAAATTATATTTTATTAAACAGTACTGAATGATGTCACTACCAGAAAAAAGCAAGGTAAAACAGCTACCACCACAATCGCCTCCTGGCCCCAGGGAGACTGTTCTTATATTTATTTGCTAATAAATACTTTCATTATAGAATTTTAAAATAGTGTCTGTTAAAAAAAAATGCACAAATAAAAAAACCATACTACTACAATGTCCTCAGACATACTCAAAGTATTATAGTTAAAACCAGGAGTGATTTCTTTACCCAAACTAAGTTTAATTTTAAAAGACATTTGGCAATTCATTCTATAAAACCTGGAGATGGGCAAGTTGTTTTCCTAATCTGTTAGCTATCTGGATATATCTTAGAAAGAAAACCAGTTGCACTTTCTAAAGCCAGTAAGTTTTGTAAACTCACATAGTTTTAACATTTCTTAATTCCCAAATCACTACAGTGCAGAAATCTTTGAAACCAAGCTAATGACAGTCTATTTTTATAGTCATTAATGTAATAGACAAGAGAAAGGCCTCAGCCAGTCAATCTGGCTCCAAAATGTCCATAGTCACATCTACCTAAATGAGAATCATCATCCATTGCTGGTCAAGGCCTGGATCTGAATACTTTGGACTTAGAGAACTATATGTAACAAAATCCTCCATCCAGATCAGAATGCCAATGTGCTCAGCCATACTTGGCACACAAATATATGTTACTTCTGTTTGTAATAAACACACATGTGTACAGAATGTACCTATCCATACACAGATGTCACTCAGAAGTATCTTGCATCCTGCAGAGGTTATGTTACAAAGGACTGACAGTTGACTGCAGTAACCATCTCTAACAGGGCTGGGTGTGGAAGGCGCACAACCTGCTGGAACATTTCTATGTCCCTCTCTCCCAAGGGTCCTTTGGCTCCTCTTGCAGTCAGATGACTGGCAGATGTCCATCTTGTAAATAAAAAAACAGAGATAATTTCTGCCACACAAGAGATGACCCCCCAGCTATATGAGAGAAAAACCTCCAGCCATAGATTTCATCATCACTTCAGCAACTCTTGGAAACTCTGAATTACTCCAATGTGTTCTACTCCACTACATGCCAAGAGTCTAATTTCCATTCAAAACCCTCCGGCCTTGAATTTCAGGCTGTCCAAACACTTCATGCAGACATAACAGCACCACTTTGCACTCAGTTCACAGCTTGAAAATTATCTTCACAATATGAGAACTGGAACCATTCATACTGCAATGTGAATTGTGCAGTCCTCTATGTGACTGTGTAATTTCACTGTAATAGGAAGCTGGCCCATTGTAGTATATTTATATAAAAATACAGTATTAATATATGTACTAGAGGCATTATGCTTATATATATACATATATAGCCACTTATCTCTGACATTCTGACTTAGCTATTTTTTTAGTGTGGGGGGAAAACATGCTGGTGCAAGAGTTACACAAATATGCAGAATGACAATAAAAACGTGCTCATCTCATAATAGTTTGGGTTTATTAAAAAAGAAAAGTAAAAAGCCCAACAATACAAATATACTGAAGTAGTGATGTTACAATAACTCTCTATAAAGATCCCTTGTCCTGTATTATTTGTCATACAGACTCTGAATGTAATTGTGTGTGATTCAGAAACTCAATGATTCAAGAGGATTTGGAGGTTTATTTCAAATACTGTACTCATTTATGCCAAATTGCAGTAGCAAATATTTCAATAAACTAAAATTTTGTTATTAGTAGTGATACAAAGCCTTTAAGAAACTGCACAGTAACTTTGAAGCGATTACCACTGCTACAGGCTAATGCACACAGCCCAGTATGCGACTGGGCTGCATTTGTAGTGTCCCTTATATATGTAAGGGATCTACAGGTACAGATTTTGCATCTGTAAAAGAATTTCACACTATCCAGATTCAGGAGTAGAAATTATTTTAGTATTAAATGGCCATGTAGCCATTTCTAGCTATTTCATGGCCATTAATTTCTGGCTGAAATTAATTCTTTAAGGGTCACACCTTGACTATGAGAATAATGTTTTGTGGCAATAAAAGGCACGACAATGGGATTCTACAGGTAACAAGAGTAAATTATTCTACTTCCCTGAAATTTCTGAAGCATGCTCCTCCTCTCCCTGTCCCCCTTACTGCAGTGGCTGTGGAAGCATCTGGCAGTCAGTCTTTGTCAGTGGGGATGTTTTGTCGTTTTTAGGGCTGCTGCTGAGCTGGTATGTTTTCTGTCAGGGGAAATTAAGAGGCGTATTCCCCAGCCTGAGAGGAAAAGAAAGTTCAGGTGGTTTCCTGAGAAACTTCTGCATGTAGTGTGCAAGATTTCTAATTTTTATTTTGGCCACAGAAACATTCCACTCCTAAAGATAATTATAGCATGGCCACAATACAAATTCTGTTGTATACACATGAGTGCGCACAGGCATGTGTACGCATACCACCAGCAAGGCTGGGATTACCACTAGATCCAAAACACAAAGTCGGATAATATTTTAAAACAGTATGGAGACACTTCAAGACTGCATACCAGCACTCCTAATGTCTTTTAGGCATTAAATTTTTTATAGTTAATGATATTTATCCTATCCGGCAATCGTTGCTAGGCAGTAGCAGTCTTAGGGAGAGGCAAACAGTCATTTGCAATTTTCTCCCGAATTTCTTTATAATAAATAAAGGCTGTACTTTATTTCTGGGTCTTGTATTACTGTTATGTAATGTTATTCGTGTCTCAGCAACCTTATCTGTAAGAAATGATACTTACCTACCATGATATAATATTTGTGAGATTAGTATAATCAAGTTTAAACAGTACTAGAGGCAGTCCTCAAGAGGAATGTTCTTCATACCCAGCAAGTATTATTCTAGCAAATTTTAAACAACTTCATGTATTTTTATACTTTTCTCGCATTTCTGCCAAGACACTAGTTGTAACAAGGTTATCAGCAGTCATAGAACTCTCACCTGCTTCTGGAAACACCATATGCCTAGCAACATCTATATGAAAGCATACTCTTTCCAAGTGAAACCACACATCTTCACAGCTTTCAAACACAGCCCTGGGAAGAGACACAAATTTGGACAGCGGGCTTTGGGAAGGCAATAGTGCAAATGAAGATTCAAGGACCATGAAGGGCTCTGCCTGGGACTGGGTGCACTCTCATTTCAGCACTTTTAGAAAACAAAACCATCAACATTAACTGAAGTTTGCTGGATTTAATTCAGTTCAGGAGTTTTATGGTACAGTGGAATGTAGCATGTTAATAAAAAGTCTTGTACAGTATTTTGCAGGTGATATTTTAATATATAGTGGACCAAAGTAAAATATCACATAACATAGTCATGTAGGCTTGTCACTTATGAAGCATGAAATTATTCAAGGTGTTATTCTCCCTAAACATTAAAATATTTTCCAACATCAAGCAAAAATCAAAACATCTTATTTCTGCTGGGTAAAATCTATGTTTTAATGCCTACAATATAGTAAAAGCTGGGTGGGGGATTTTTGAGAAGAACAGGGCCGACATGGGCTGAGTCATCTTTAATCTTTCATCCTAAATTCTCTTTGTAGTTCAATGTTTTGATATATTTAAATAGGGGGGGAAAGGGAAAAAAAGAAAATTAAGGAAATGTTAACTATTAAATTAAAAAGTCAGTCTTCTTTAACTCTCGTGTTACTTTAACAACTCTGAATTTTCTCATTTTTCAAAGGGCATGTATGACTTTTGATCCTTTGTACCAGAAATCTATGTCTCAGACGAGAAAAATCAAAGAGAAGAATGTGGCATAGTTTTGCAGCCAGTATAGCTGCACCTGACTTGATTTTGCAGTGAGTAATGAAAAAAAAACCAAACTGTCCTACTTTTAGTTTTTGAAGTTTAAACAAAGTAAATTAAGCCGGACGGTCTCAAGAGGTACTAAGACTATCAAGCTCTAAAGAAATTGGACAAAAGCTGTATTCTTAACTAGGAAGTTGCACAAAATATTTAGGGATTTCACAATAAGGTTAAAAAAAAGTTTAACTTCTATATTTCTACCAGTATTTTTTTCTGAAATAAACCACCTATTCTACACAATTTCATAAAAGAGCCTTAGGCAAAGGGAAAAAACTTAACTCTTAATAAACAGATTAAAGGCTACTTTATAAATTCTGCCAAAAAATAATCAAATAGAAATAAAATATAGATAATTTGATCACATACACAAAAAAAGAAACCAACAAAATCACTTAAAACTCACCTAAGTCATTTTTTGGGGGTGATACAGCTCAAACTATTTAAAGTTCAAATGATGTTTTCTCAAATATGAGTGAATAAAACTTTAAACCTTATCTCTTTTAAAAAACTAATAACGCAGTCCTCCAACACGTAAAGCCTACAGCAATTTCCTGTTATCTATGCTATAGGTAAGTGGTACTTTCAGAGGACAGGAAGATTTAAGCCAATATATTCCATTATCAACTAATCAATGAGAAGGAATACCCAGGGGATTATTTTCTGGATATTCAGTTCATCACCTATTTTTTTCATCTTTCACTTCTAATATTCTCTTCTTCTTTTTCAATCTCTTCCAGTATGTTCTTCCCCACTTTCCAGCTTCCCAGCTGGTCTCTATTTTATTGCTGTGCTCCCCGCCTTGCCCCATAACCTTCTTAATTCTTTTTCTCACTCCACTGTCCATTTGCCATATCAAATTTTCTGCTCCCACATCATCCTCCCTACTGTCTGCCAGTAGAGAGGGATTTGATACTCATAGAATGGTTGGAAGAGATCGTCTCAGAGGCTTGTCAGAGGCAGGATAGCTGAGCAACTAAGAATCAGCCAAAGCTCTGGAGCAGACCATGTCAACTTTGTAATGTAGTGAGCTCCTTGGAGCAGACTGCACAGATCGTAAACAGCAACAAAATTCACAATTCATTATAACAAATAAATAAGGATAATTAACCTCCCAAAACAAAGAATATTCAAGTGACCAGGAAACAGAACTGGAAAAAGGTTATATGCAACTCTCTCCTACACACATGGTCCCTGCAGAGGAGCCCCTGCAGAAGGGCCCCGAAACCAGCCTAACACAGTCAGTCCTTCACTAGCTTGGAGGGACGAGGGCTCTGCTCCAGCCCCTCTGCTCCCCAGGTCTTTGCAGTGTTTCTGAGACCTGAGGAGTGGCTCCAGGCTCATCCCTGCTGTCTCTCAGCAAACCTATCAGAGGTGGAGGCTTCTAGCTTTCTGTGGTTGTCTTTCCTTGCTGCTATGGGCTGCAGTGCCCAGACTTCAAACACACAGAAGAATGAGCACCTCTCTCCTTCCTTGAGAGAATCTACTCGGAAAAATTCGAAATACATTGGTCAGCAAATATCTCCCTTCTGAAAAATACAAGAGAGAAACTATTGTCCTGGTTTCTGGGAGGGACAGGGTTAATTCTCCCCGGCTCTAGCAGCTCCACTGAGCCATGCCCAGGGGTCGCTGGGAGCTGCCGGGAAGGGGAGGGGTCTGCGAAGTGCGGGGGCCGCGGCGGGTGCGCGGCTGCGGTCGGACGGGCGGCGGTCGGTATCGTACTGGCGTTTGTATCCTTCTCCATCCGAGTTACTGTTACTGTTTTTCCCTGTTCTACCTTGTTGTCCCGTTAAACAGTTCTTGTCCCAACCCACGAGCGCTGCCTTTTTCTTCCAGCTGCTCTAACGCCGCCACAAGGCGTTAGCCAGCCGGGCTGCCGCGTGGTTCTTTGTTGCCGTCTGAGGCTAAACCACGACAGTATATCGCAGAGTGGTGTACTGGATTTTTGGGGCTTGGGGTTTTATTCTGGTTTCTCCTGAATATAATTTATGCCACAGCTTGCTTCCCGTCCCTTTACAGCACAGCCTTTTCTTAGAGAGGAAACTGTTTTCCCCATGTATGTGCAAATACTCTTTTCTTCCTTCTCTCCATCCTTTTTGTTCTGTGCCGAAGGTTCACCTATGCACAGAATTGGTTTAACCTTTGCACTTCTGGCTGGCAGGAGTGACTCCTGGTTCGTGTGCTGCTTTTTGCCTGACTCCTAGTGGCAGCCCAGCGAACTAGGGCTACTTTATCCTTCTACAACACATTCCACAGAGGCCACAGTGTGTTAGAGACCCTGTCATGGTTGCTCTGCTAGACAAGCAATTCTGCAGCTTCCCTGCTGTACCCATACTGACTACAATTCCTTGCCCTTTTCCAACTTATCTCTGGAGCGTCCGCACCATTCTGCCTGCAATGCTAGCACTAAGACACGCCAAAAAGCAGGAGGACTTAGGTCTCCTCCCATAAATATATGCAACTCTGTTGCTACTCCCCTCAAAGTCTGGATGCTGTGACCAACCTCCACAGATTATCTTTGGATTCACTAACATGTGAACATCTCAGGATGCACAAGTTATCACAGCCCTGTTGTCTCTAATTCTGGGTAACTCTTAGAGCTTTTAAGATCTTCCTGTCATGCTTGCCAGTTACCATCCTCAAAAAGGCATAACTCTTTCTCCAAAGAACATCTCAAGTTCATCTGTCATTGTAGAGGCATAAGAACACAAAAAAGGAATTCAGCTCCTGTGAACTTCCCCAAAACCTCCCTCTGATGATGCAAAACTACCAATTAAAAAATAAACCACCAAAGATTTCTCTTTTGCATTTCACTAGTTGTGCCATGCTGTCTTTGAATCTTGCCCACCTGCTTATCAAACAATCTTCTATAATTATCAAAAAGATTTGAGAGTTCTCACATCCAAGTTTCTCCTTTAAACAGGCAGGCTGACCTAGACCCAATATATGTTTTTAGCTGTGGCAAGATGTGGAGGCCACTGTTTATTGCGTTATTTTAACTCCATTTAATCTGCCTCCTGCTATTATGAAAAATCAAATGAACTGCAGCCAAAGAAGTTACCTTGCATTAGAGGTGTTTTCGTTTCCTTAAAGCTATTTCTAGACTAGGCAAAATAATAAGATACTGAAACAGAGACATAAATGTTGGTCAATATAATATTTGACAAACTCTTTCATCACTTTGTTCATTATAAGCAGTATGATAACATTTAAATACCGAATAACTATAAAAATGAGCACTGGGATGTATCAAGGTTCATGCAGACCTTTCATACTTCCATAAAATTATGCAGCTTTAGGATTTTCATCTCCTATGAAAACCAGAAACTAATACAGCCAGGGCATCTTCATAAATATAAAGCACTACCTGCATAGCTCAGAATTGTCAACTGAGGAAAGAAGTATAAAAATTGTCCCAAATGGTAAAGAAAACATATTAAGGTCTTTATGCAGGCTCTAGAATAACACATGCAGAAACACCATACACCACCACCATAGGATGTAATTATCTCAACATGTAAACCAGTCAAACAAAAAAAAAATTAATTACATAGTATTCATAGATGTACTTGGAAAATGTAATGTGTCATGCCCTTGCAACCTTGATTTTGCTCCCTTGTTCATCTATCTATTGACCCAACACAGAAGTCTCTAGGGGAAAAATGGATTGTGGTCTGCTGTGCAGCACTGGTAAAACAAAGGTACACACTGACCTGGAGACTCTATGGACAAATTTAACAGATATTCTCTAAGCTTTTAGCTCATGATTTTGCAAACTGAACATTATTTTCCCTCATGCAGTCTCAGGTCACGGTGCTTGGTTATTTCTTTAAAGAAACGGCAACAACTGCTGGGTTTGCAAGGTCCTGTCTTCAAAGCTCAAGTCATTAATCAGTCTTCATAAATGCATGGCTCAAACCCCACTTCTCAAAAAGAAGGTAAAACCAGGAATTTTCTGGTGCTCTCTGTAGTGCTTATTTTCTTTTCAAACACAATTTGGGACTTGATTATCTTCTCACTGGGATTTTTAGCAAGGTTTAAGGAAGTGCCTCTGCAGTAGTAGAAGGTGACAGCAGACACCATCTTCATCCCAGTCTGCATTCCTGCTGATGCCACATTGGTTATCAGGCCACTTCGACCGTATACCAAGAAGTCATAGTACCATTTGACTTAAGCAACAGAAATAAGTTCAGAGAGAAAAACTCACCACAGCAATTTTAACAGCTCTTCCAAAAAAGATTTGCTTGTTGCCTACAAGCTTATCTCAATGACATCTGGCAGCATTTATGAAACATCCTTGTCTTGTGTGGCCAACTGATGCCATAAATTTCAGTCACCCTTGCCTTGGAGAAATGCTAATAATGAAAACTCAAAGAACAGCAATAATTTCTACTGCTGACTAGATGGATGCCTTTCGGACTACTCAAAATTAATGACAGATCTCAGGGTCTTAAAGAACAGCTGTCACAGAGATGTATACTTGCAAACAAAGACACAGGGTGCCTCAGCCTGATTTCTTATAGACAGGAAGTGGCAACTCTCACAATAAACTCAGCTGATTACAAGAACTTAGCTAGCCTTCTGCACCATTTAAAAACATTAAAACCAGAGAAAATGCTTGCAAGTATGCAAATAGAAGCTTAAAAAGAAGTACTTCATCCCTGCTCCAACAGTAAGTGATTGATAGTCACATACGTTATGCGTGACAGACATTATAGAACCAGCTGCTTTAAGACAGGATTAAAAAATAGCTGGAAGCCTCATACAAATTTGGTATTTTCATCCCGCTATGACTATTGTCACTAGGCAAAGCTTAAAACAAAGATAACTAATTAAATGTAACAAACAAAAGATACATTTTCAGGAGCTCGCTCAGCAAAGGATTTTGAATCTGGAGGACAGAAAAAGCAACTATGGGGACCAGAAAGATCACTGTCACTATCAGTTTCACAAGCAATACCCTATTTAGTACTGCTCTTGAGATCCTAGAGTCATGGTGGTGGATAACAACAGATACTTGTTTCCAAATATAATAAAATTTCTTGATCAAGCACTTGAAGATAAATGAATCTGAAATAAATCTTAGAAAGCTAGACCCTTGTATATACCACATACACACAGAAAACTCAAAGATACACTCAATTAGAATTCCATGGAACCAAAGTCAACATCATTGTTCAGAGCAGGGGAGAAAACAGGGATGTATTTATCTATTGCAAATAGTGGAATTCAGATTACATGTCATTAATACCACAATTACTCTGTCAAATGCTTTCTAGAAGGCTATAATATTTCTGTCCTCAATAAGCACTGCATCACTGAGTCTGAGTGATACAGCTCCACCTGAACAAGGTTTAGTAACCCAGAAAAGCAGTGGAAAGCTGAAAGATCACACAATTAATTTTTTTATATATATATAATTTTTTTTTAGTGTCATTACAATGAGTTATAACTCAATGAGTGTTCAGGTACAATCAGAATAGTAATGATGTTACTCTATATATGTAAACAAAACCCTGCAATACAGTAGTTTGCAATTACTGTAACAATGATGGTACTATTCAAAAATCAAACTGAACTTAAAAGCAAGGGTATTCTTATTTATTTCTTGATTTAAAAAATAAAATTTGAGTTAGACTTGACTGTACAGCGAGTAATTTAAAACACAGCTGAAGCTTTGGTGTATTTTTTTCCAAAAAAGACATAGCAACACTAGGACATGCAGTGTTAAGATGCAGTTTGAAAGAAATTGAGTGTACTTTCTGTATTTTCTATGATATACTCTGAAACAGCCTCAGAGTGCCTGCACTGCCGATGGTACTGCATAACGCAAAAAATTGTAGCAATTAAAATATCATTAATACCCAGTAGTACCTACCACTAAGTATGATAGAAAAGAATAAGTTCAATACAGAAAAAAATGGGCAAAGAGAATTGTAGCTTTGATTCTTTTTATCACTCACAGCATCATAACCATGAATTAACTGAGTGTTTTAACACTGGTCCTGAAGTTTGCCACCAATGAAAAGCATGCATTTTTCAACTCATTTGATCTCACATCACCAACACCAGTATAACCAATTTTGTTTTTCAGACGCAGCCAGACAGCTTGCCCTCTGCAATGGTATTTTCTGCCTTTGGTTCTGAAATGCATGCCATGGAAAACTGGACAACATCCTCCACTTTCAGTCTTCTCCTCTTGATGTTTTCAATTCTATACCTGCAGCTCAATATTTGTCCTGAAAACCACTGCTTCTTTATGTTTATTTTCATATTAAGCCACAAGAGGTTGTATTTTATTGATTTTTGTCATGCAGGATTGTCTAATAAATTTTACTGCTTTGGCTTTCTTGCTTTGGGCTCTGTAGTGGGATAGACAATTCTCTCTTGGAGCCTTCTGTATGTTCTGTGTTGAAGAGACAGATGGTAAAATACGCTTCCAGATTTAGTTTTTTAAAAATGTATTTACATTACTGCAGTCAAGATAATATCCTGAGAGCCTTACAGGAAGATTGCATTGTGAATACAGACTGAAAGGCTTTTAGAAACTCATTTAGAAACTATATTATCAGCTGCACAGGTCTGAGAAATTTGTTTTCTTCCTTTCTTCTAAACTCAACCCATTTTTAATTAAGAAACACAGTATTATTTTCAATATAGTGAGTATGAAAGCTCATTAGCAGTAACTTGATAAACTAGTATTTATAAAAGACCCTTAAATAAAAGAAGTCTCTTGTAGATTGTAACAATGCTAGCCATAAGGTTGGTTTTAATGTTTTTTTGTTGTTGTTGTTGTTTATTTCTGGGGTTTTTTAAAGCAAACTCACCATTTAGCCAACTTATTAAAGAGGGTGATATTTACAACAAAACACTGCAGTTCCAATTAGTGGCTCTCAATGTTTCACTAGTAATTGGCCTCTCTCGATGGATCCTGGACCTTTACCCTCCAAAAATGTGAACGACAAGGTCAACCTCTCAGAATAAAACACATTATCATCTTTGAGTCTTCAAGTGCAGCTAGATAAGCTATAAACTATAAATGTATATTAAAACATGTAACAACAGAGGGGTAAAACTGTTTGTTTAGAAGCTTTTCTTTCTTGCAGACTGTATCAGTCTTGTCTGAATGGGGCCTCCATCAGTCAAACCATCTGTATCTCAGTCCTGTTTAGATAATTTCACTAATTTGATTAATATAGCAATGCCTAAATAAACAGCTAAATATTCTTACCGTACTGCAAAATCTGCAACCTACATTTCCTTGTCTGTTCTCCCAGTGGTTCCAAAGAGAGGACACCCTGTAATAACCTGCTCAAAACCTGCCACCTGAGGCTCAAGAGAAACTGGGTAGAATCCTCCAGGTTCTACCTCCAGTGAACAAAGTTTATCACAGCTTCTCATCTGCAGTTGTGTCAGTAATTAACTGTCTAAATGAAAATGCAACAAGCAGCACGGTTGGAACTAGACAGTTTTTGCTATTATCTATGCTATTTATTCAAAATTAACCTGGGCATTTTCACAAAAACTAGAGTTACAGCTGGGTCATCATATCCTAAATCAGCTGAAACCAAAGGATCCTATTTGAAAAGTCTGCTTAAGCTATCAGCATATCCCTGACCAACACAGCAAGAAGCAGCTGCTCTTTGCAAAACCCTTTGAAGACAGCAAGGTTGTCGATAGCAGCTAACCATTAAAGGAGAATAAGCCTTAAAAGCTCTCCAAAGCAAGTCAGACATTTTTTTAAAAAAAGAAGAAACAGCAGAAACTCCTATCCTCCTCTCTGCCTTTCACTAAGCAGGGAAAAAACAGAGACACAGAGCTGCAGCCCAAGTTGTTCCCCAAGCCTACAGATAGCCAGGAACAGCCAAAGAATGGCCAAATCTCACTGAACACCCAAACTTCAAGTTACATTGTCCAGGAAAAGTCCTTCTCAGAGGCATTCCTGTCTCACAGATAGCTTTTATTCATCTAAAACCATTTTACTGATAAACGTGAATATTTTGGTACAGGCAAATTCACTAGATAATTGAGCACAGCCTTGAAAATCATAATCAAATAAACAAAGCAATTATTCTGTCAAATTGTTTGTCTATTATGAGATTAAGGACTTGGGTCTCTCAACATGTGGGGTGTTTTTTTTTCAGTTTCTACATTACTAATGTATAAGACTTTTGCACAGCACAGTCAATGAAACCTGGCATTTAAGGTCTGCCTGCAGGTTAATCTTGTCTTGTGCTGCATTTATCAGAAGACCTGAAAGCTAATGGTATTTTCATACAGAACCACTTGGATACTCACAGGTTTCATAAGCTGCTCAGGACAGACCCCAGAAAAACAAATGGGTCTCATCATTGACCAAAATACAGGTGAGAGAAAGGTGAAGGAGGACAGACAGAGAGATGCAGTATTTCTGCAGAATTGCCTGTACCAAGCCAAGAAAATTTTGCTGCACAAATCTAGCACCCAAAACAACAATAATCACAAATTAATCTGAGCTGGGCTTTCACAAGGCTTTTGTGCATTCAGATTCAGTTTAATGACAAAAAGAAAAAAAAAGAAAAAACCACACTCTGTATTCATTTTCCCCACTAGAAATAGATTGGGAATTGCTTATTATGCTGGAAACAAATATGCCAGGGGGTTTGCTGTGTTTCAGATACTCCAGTCCTGGCTAGCAACTATGAATTCAAAGAGACTATATGGAATAAATAGACTTCCCTGTACTCAAACGTGAACTGAACTACATGATATGGTTAGCAGTGGTGTTTTTCACACTTTACTTATGGGAACAAATTCTCCTGTTCATTTGTAGACAGAACATACTGAGCAAAGTCCTAAAATTTCTTTTAAAAATACTAACAACTGCAAGTCTTGTTTTGCAGAATGAAAGGCCAGGTGAAGCTTTTAAAGATCTACCTCTTAAATCACTTCTGTAGCTGATGGCAAGCTAAAGATGATATGGAAGTATTACATATAAAAACTTGCAGGCTTTCAGAATGTTCTGAACATAATATAATTAGGAATGGGAGCTGGAAACATGTAAGTGGCAAAATACGCTTCCTATGTATGTACTTCCTGACTGTTGTGACAAGAATATGAATGGTAAAATTATCTATACCATAATTACTGTAATTTGTACTGAATAAAGGTGAAGGCTATAGTCACATGCTTATATAATAGTATTACAGGGTTTACACCTGAATATGTATTCTAAAAATTACTACTTTATTTTTCTTTCAATATTTATGGAAATATACTTTACCAAAGCTAGCAAAGTTCCAGACTAGGAAATAAAATTAGGGTCTGCTGTTAGTTTAGGATATATATTTCAAAAGCTATTTTCTAATGCTTTTCTATATACTTATAATTCTTCCAGAGATAATACTTTAATACACGTTGTGCTATTTATAAGCACATCAAAGTTGCAAATAATTTGCGGTTCAATCTGTGCCCAAAAATACAGTTTCCAGCCAAGAAAACACTTTTAAACTGTTTGGTGTTTGTCCTACAGTTGTCATACTCAGTTTTTTACTCCTTTTTCTAAACATCAATCTCAACAATATTGAACTTGTGAATGAATTGGGACTTCAGTAACTGCAGGATCAAGGCTTTGGCATAAGCACCACAGGTTTCAAAACAAACTCATTTTAAATACCATCTTTGAAGCTTTTAGTTACAGTTAATTACAGCTATAGTGCTTTACACTACTTACTAGTGTTTAACACTAGAAGCATCCAAACGTGCAAACTTTTGCGAATGCGAGCATACTACCTAAATTTTATATATTAATTAAATATACTGTTACTGGTGTCAGTAAATGAGAAAATGGTAAAACCGGCAGAGCCAGCTGGTAAAACTGGCTGGCCAGCCAGCTCTGATGCAATAAGCTTTTGACTTCTGCTGCCAAAGCAGCTCCTAAGCTCCAGGACCTCTCTAGTTTCATGGCAACTGGCTTGACAGCCCTACAAGCCAAGAACCTCAAAGTTAGTGCTTTCTCATTCTTTTCCCTCACAAAGTAATCCCAGGAGATTAGCAAAAATTTTACATGTAATGAAACGCTACAGCTGCACAGTTGCAAACCAGAATCAGAGCAGTCAGATAGCCAAGATGCTAGCTGAAATGTTGCCTTAAGCACTCTCTTCCAAATTTCTCTGCTTCTGTTCTTCTTTAGGAGGGAGAACTCTGCATCCCTAATCAGCCTTTTAAAAATAATTTACTAATTACAAAAATACATAAAAATTGTCTAATTATCTTTTAGACTATTGGGAAGGAAGAATAAAAATCTTCATAATCCCACCAACCACGTCTTGAAAGTCAGTCAAAAATTTAATTTCTCTGTCAGTTATCCTGGACAGTGAGTCTGGAATCTCTTCCAGAATCCACACATGCTCTCCCTAAATAAATGGCTTCACCTCAAATTCATCCCCTCACCATTATCTGTGCCAGCACTTTGTGATGAAGATTTCTTCCCCTTACTATCTGTGAAAAGCACCAGCTGTATGGACCACTTGAAAAGCAAATGGAGATCCTTCTCTGGCAGCCACCCAAGGGAGGAGTAAGGAGGCAAAAGGAGAGGACAGTGAGATTAGTCAGTGGTGCTTACATGAACAGTTCGTGCCTCTTCATTAGAGCTGAATTATTCCTAATCAATAAGTAGGACCAGAAAAGAATCTAAAAACAACTCAAGGAAGGATTACAAAAACTAGTGTCTGTTCCATTTTAATAGCAAACAAATACATAATTGGTTGGTTGGTTGTGGGCAGTAAGGATGGACGAAACAGGACATGGCTTCACTGAGATACAAAACATTTCTTGTTTATATGTAGCTCTCATTTACACTACTGATGAGAGCTTTTCCTCCACAATGCTACACTTAAGAATAAGAAAAAAGGAAATTACACAGCATGTTTTTCCTAACAGTTATAAAGTTGATACTGGCCAATACTTAAGGTACCTGAGAAACCCTGTCATCCAAGCACCAGTCTCTAATCCTAACTTCCCAGATTCACAATATTGATGTTTTACTGCAATATATCATGCACACTTCTTCCCCTGGGGGGAATAGAAGAGGGGGATAGAGGCATATCACATGGCTTGAAGGCTTAACTTTACATAGACATTCCTCCTGGTTCAGATACAGTTATTACACATCCGTTCAGTCATGCAGGATGATAAAAACCAGAGCAGTGGAAGGGAAAGCTGGCTCAATTATGACTTGAAAATCTTTAAAAATTATAAGCAATCCGTTTGTGGTTTAGACTGTTTAACATCTTCATCAATGACATAGTGGGATCAAGAGCACCCTCAGCAAGTGTGTGAACACCAACAAACTCAGTGGTGCAGTTGATGCACACAGCTGAGGGACAGGATGCCATCCAGAAGGGACCTGGACAGGTTTGAGAAGTGGGCCTATGTAAACCTCATGAGGCTCAACAAGGCCAAGTGCAGCATCCTGCACCTGGTTTGGGGCAACCCCTGCTAACAGTACAGGCTGGGGTTGAAGGGTTTGAGAGCAGAAGCATCTGAGGGTTCTGGGGGATGAAAAACTGGACATCAGCTGAGTATGAGCACTTGCAGCCCAGAAAGCCAACCCCATCCTGGGCTGCATCAAAAGAAGCTTGGGCAGCAGGTTGAGGGAGGTGGTTCTGCTCCTCTGCTCTGCTTCCCTGAGACCCTACTACTTCCCTGAGACATCCTATAAGGACAAGCTGAGAGAGTTGGAGCTGTTCAGCCTGAAGAAGGCTCTATTGTGGCCTTTCAGTACTTAAAGGAGGCCTAAAGGAAAGATGGGGACAGACTTTTTAGCAGGGCCTGTTGTGATACGACAAGAGGCAATGGTTTTAAACTAAAAGAAGGTATATTTACAGTAGATGCAAGGAAGAATTTTTTTTTTTACAATGAGGGAGGTGAAACACTGGAATATGTTGCCCAGAGGCAGTCAATGCCCCATGCCTGGAAACATTCAAGTTTAAGTTGGTCGGGGCTGTGAGCAACCTGATCTAGTTGAAGATGTCCTGCTTATGTAGAGGGGTTGGAGTAGATGACTTTTAAAGGTCCCTTCCAACCCAAATTATTCTAGGACTCTGTGAGACCATGAAAGATACAAACATATATTTAAATACAGACTTTCATAGATCAGATACAAATGCATAATTTAGTGCATTCTGTTGAATAAGGTAGAAGTCAATAGGCTTTATCACTCCTACAGAAATGTTGCCTATGGACATATGTCTTTATCTCCATGAATGAATCTATAAATGCAAGCACACCTCTTCGCTTCTCTTTGGCAGCTGTCCCTGGATTTACTAATATTTTATGTTGAGAATCACTATTAGTAATAAAAATGCTTCATAAGTAGGTGCTTCCTTTAACACCATGTACATATTTTTATGCACACGTAAAGATATTTCAAGAAGATTGACTGGACAAAATCTAAGTCCAGCCTACAGTGAAAGCCCCCAGAAAACCTGACATGGATGCAAGTGGGAATCCCTTCCCTCCCACACGAAGAAGGGATTTCATAAACCTTGGGTAGGTAAAGATAAATAGACAATTGCTCCCCTGATCTCCTTTGAAAGAGAGAAGAGAGAGGGAAGTGTTCAGAAGAGAGCACTGGCCATCACAATGAACTTGCTGAGCTAGCAGAGATGGGAGAATGAGTTTTCCCTCACAGCAAGATCATGATCAAGAAGGGAAGGCTTTCTGCAGAAACCAGAACTCTGGTAGTATTTCAAAACCATTAACTGATAAGGAAAGATAAAGAAGGAAAAAAAGGAGGAAGTTAAAGATCCCATTTGCTCCTGTTTCTGACTAACAACAAACAAAAGTACATTTATTACAGAGACTCCTGCAACTGAAAGCCAAGTATAGTCTTAATTAGAATTTAAAAAAATAATAATAAGGCATCCATTAACAATCTAAAAACCAGGCACTGTTACATGCTTGGTACTTATCTGCCACTGGCACATTCTCACCCTGCTGCAGCTCCTTCAGTCTTTCAAAATCTGCACATTTCAATTAGATACTCAGTTGTCAGCAACCACTGAATTACATTAGAAGAAATATGCAAGTATATGAAATATATGGTGTACTGTAAGACTGGGAGACATTAGATTCTGCTTCTGAAAGAGATACTCTTTCTTTAAAAAAAAAACAAAAAAACAAAAAAACAAACCAAAACAAAACAAAAACCACAAACAAACAAACAAACAAAACCAACCCAACAAACCCTTCCTAATAAATCAGTTTGCCTATACATTCCTTTGGTAATTCAGTGGCAGCAACACGAAATGCAAGATCAGCAAATTATTAAAATACTGATGTAGTAACTCAGAGCTCAGCAACTAATGAGCTGTAAAGTTCACTTCTAAAAGCAGGACGCTCATACATTAAACACGTCCACAGTATTTTCGCTGTTCATTATAAATATTAATTTAGAGTTGGAAGGTGAACTACGCAAGATAAAATTCAACTCTGATGGATTCTGATCACATCACTTTTAAGGATCAAGGTTTTTTTGAATAATACACAGAAACTAAGTATGCAACTTTGCCAAGTTCGGTACTAAAATGCATTTTAGCATCATAGTAAATCCAAAATTAGGTCTATGACAGATGAGCAGATGCAGACAAATGATTTTCAATTTACCAAAAAAATGAAATCCTATTCACATTGCAAAACTAATCCAAAATTACCATAAACTAAGGCTATTTTAAATAGAGGTAAAAATATGTGAATCTATCAATCATTCACATAAATAACATTGATAATGCAATTCCTTCAAAGAAAACAAACACCAAATCTTTAACACAGTGCATGATATTATGTGCTTCATGCATCACAATGTGCTCTTCCCCTTGGATAAACAAGGACACAGTAGTTTGTAGAAATGCTGACGAGCAGAAGAAACCAACTGTGTATTAGCTAGGTTTCTTCTGCCGACAAACTTGCCATTTCCTGCTGGTGCCCTAAGTCTCAATGGAGGAGTGGAGGCTTACAACAGCCTTTACTATGTAAAATAGACCAGACATCAGTACTGCAAGGGTTTCTAAAACAGGCACCTCAGTGACAGTACCTAACTAAAAGCAGAAGTTGACGTGATCAAATAAATGCTTATCTCGCTTCTCCTGAACTTTAGTGTGCTTTGTACTTGGCAAAGACATGCATACTTGAAGCTCACTGTTAATTTACTGAAGATTGTTGTGAAGTGGAGGCTTGACAAAGGCTGGAAGAAGATACTACTAAAGCTATAGATCTACAGTTACAGGAACATGACTAAACATTTCATTCCAGTATAATAGAAGCCCCTCTTCTCCAAAGAGAATATTTTAGGGAATGTTATACTGGCAAACTTGTAAGATTTGGTGTTTGCCCTAACTTTAAAAAACTGAGAAAGGAACAGACAACTAATGAAGCATACTAGAATGCATTTCCTATGTGGAAATTATAAATTTATTCATCTGCATAGTTAAACCAATAACTCCGTTAATGTTAATAATAAACAAACTGGCACATTAAACTAGAGAAGATATTAACCTTGCAAGTATGACCACTAGCAGGGCAAGAAGCTAGAAACAAAAACAAAACAAAAAAAAGCAGAAAAAAAAATTGTCTACGTAAGATACTAATAAAGTGCATGGTGTAGAGAATGGAAAATACAGTTTAAATTCACAGGAAAAATATTAATCCTGACCTATTAATTAGAACAATAACTTCAGCTTTCTAACTAGTCTTTCAGCTAACTAATCTTTCAGCTGGGAAGACTCAAAGATGAACAAAACTGTGTAGCTTTGCTCAAAGCTGGGACTTTTTCTCAGTTGTATGTTCTTGGATGCTGGACTTTATTTTGACCTGTTATGTTTGATTCAAAAAAATGACATTAATATGCTGTAGCACACAGAATGTTTTAATAGGCTTTAAGAACATCCTTCTGAATTCCTCCTGAATCTGATGACTACGCAAAAGAAAGAAGCTGATCTCCCTGTGACATAACTGTAAAAGCCAAACTCAATTGTTCCTTGAAGTATTAACAGGACCAATAACAGACTACAATAAAGTCTGTTCAAACACATCTTCTACATGAGGAAGATCAGTCTGCAGAGGGACTCAGGTGGCCCTTTCCTATTTCAACTGGATGGCTTTCTGTTTGTTCGAGTTAAATGCAATACTACTGTTGGCAGACTATAACTCTAACATCCAAAAGGAAATTGCAATTAATTCAACTCCAAAATATGACACTGATGTTCATTCACAAGTAATATTTTTTAAAGCATTTGTGGAAAGAGAACATTTTGATTTTTCATTCAAAACTCTTTTTTTACCTTTAAAAATTTTTTGACAATCAGAAAAGATGACCTCTTTTTGTTTGTTTGTTTTGATTTTTTGTTTGTTTGTTTGTTTTTTTGATCTTTTCCTCAAGATATTTGGTGCATGTTAGTTTCAATTTCTGGTTTACATACTGCTTGGAAGGGGAATGATCTTAAGTTCCAGGATCTCCACAAAACACAGATCTACATATTTTGCTCTTTAAAACTTAAGGTCGTTCCATGCTCAATTAGATTTTAGCTTAAAGAATATATAAACGAAAACCAATAAAGTATTGGTTTACATTAGTAAACATTAGTATTAGTTTAATACATTTACATTAGTATTAGTAGTTTACACACTACTGCATCTCTTTCTTGAATGTATTAATGCTTTTTAATATATGGCCCAGGCTTCTTGTGTTAACTCTCAAATCAGGATCACTTCCATTGCTTGAACAATTTATTTCTTCTAATATCCAAGGGAACAAGTAGAAATAAAGCAAAATATTAATCATTAAAAGTTAGATGTGGAAACCAAGGCCTGTAATCTTACAAATGCTCAATCCAGTGATGCTAAAGCTGTCAGGCACAGTTCCTCCACACAGTTCCTGAATGCCCAGAGTCTCTGAGGTGGTCAAAAAGATCAATTTTCCATTTTGTAGAAACCTGGAAGCCACTATTACAAAAGGGTATCTGTGGAACAACACTGTCCTTTTAAAGGAGGAGCTGTCAGGATAAGATGATCTGACTGCAAGTACCTTGCAACGAACAGAAGTGGAACCTCCAGGGAACGATGCCAGTCAGCAGTAAAGGGAATTAACGCCTCCAGGCAACACACGGAGTCACAGTTTCAATGTAACATCCATCTAGCATCTAGCAGCCTTGGAGCTTTAAACTGCTGAAGGACTTGCCAATCTTACTAGAAGTACACGGGCAAGAAGAATATTTTGGTTTTGAGTAAGCATCTTTCAAACTAAAAAACAACCCCAAAAAACTTATTTTCAAGTCTCTACCTCCACCCTATCCCTGCAAAAGAAGTTTTACCAAAGCTTACCTCTGGGTACTTCTGTTTTAAAGTTTTATGCATTTCCCGAAAACGACTGTACCGCCTGAACACTGTCCATGTCTCATCCAGGACTGTTATCTATATCAGACAAAAAAAAAAAAAAAAATGGTAGTAGTAAACCCACACAACGCATACAATAAAAATGATGCAGAATGCAAGGTTATCGGACTAAAATGGGCAATTCTCAGTTCCCTTAGATTCATAAGCTTTTTATTTACTTAAGATTTTTTTTCATTACAGTGACAGAACCGTATTTATTACGGAAAACTGATTGCAAAGCAAAAATCTGAACACATTTACTCCTTTTTCTGGAGTGGTTTGACAAGGCTGTAAACACATTAAAATATCCCAAATCATTCCTTGGTGCAGCTCTGCAGCTCACAGCATTACAATTAATGGGTGTTCCATTAATGAATGAATAGCATCCAGCACAAGCATAATGTAGCCTCTCAATACATCCATAGAAATGTGTATATTCTCATATACACACACACATATACATACACATATAATAAATATGTACTTATTGGACACACAGAGTTCATTACCACACAGAATAGGATTCCAATTTGTAATGTAAGAAGTTATATATGCCAGCTTTCAGCGGAAGATATTCCTTTAAAGCATTCTGTGCCTGTGTCATCAATATGTTGATGAACATCCCATTTATACAGGAATTTTCATTAAAATCAACAGAATTACTCCTGTAAATAAACCACACAGCAACAGGAGCGAAGGGGGAAGGCAAGCCAATGGACTTAAAATTCTAACTTAACCTGAGAAACCAATAAAAATTTCAGGGAAAGAAAATATTTTACTATCTGAAATCAGGTGAAAGGAAAGAAATTTGTGACTCCTAAAACGAACAAGCAGATCCCTCACTACCGAGTGTATTTGAATTACAGAGTGATAGAAAGTCACAGTGCAGCAGGAGAACGGAGTAGGAGAAAAAAAACACAACCCAGAGCAATGAAGCCAGAGGAAACCAGCATCCAAGCACCACAACTGCCACCTCATGCTCACAACAAATTCATCTCTGGCCCACTCTTCCCCATCCCTGCTGCCTTTGCAGATGTACGCAGAACATTGGGGGAAGTGGTTTAGGAACCAAAAGTTATTGCATGTCTTATGATATCAGGAACCAGGCTTTTTGGTTTTGGGTTTTTTTCCCCCTTATTTTTACCTCTATTTTGAACTGAAAGTTGTAAGTAAACAAAACTGACCTTCTCAAAACTTTTCACAAATATTAAAACACAGGTTCTTCTAGCACATTTCCACAAAGTAAATAATTTCTGATAAAAGTAATCTTTCATGTCACCAATAAGCTTGACTGCTAATAGGACATCTGCATGATGAACTATATTTCCTTATTAAAAAATTCAGCTGCCCTCCCTCAGTATATTGTTAAGCGTCTCACGCTTTACAAATCAAGTGAATGGATTTAACATGCAGAGACAGGCTTACCTAAAAAAAAAAGTAACAATTCAGAAATATGCAAGTTATTCTGATCTTGACTAACCAATTAATCATTTTGTTCTGAAAAATTACTTTAATATAAAGGGCTTTATGATTTCAATGTTCAAGTAAACATTAGAGCACAACGGATAATTATATAATAAAGATGTTACTCATTCCAGCTTTCTTTTTGCTTTAATTCTGTATTTTAATATTTCTGACTTGTGAAATTTTGCTGTGAAATTTTTTCCATTTGTATAGGATCTTTGTTCAAAAGTGACCATTTTTGCTCTCCTGGGTTTTTCACAGAAAAATGCCTTTAGGGGATCAATCTAGCCCAAAGCATCCGGGACTCTTCCAGCTATGCAGCCTGGCAAAGACTGTGTATCACTGCTTGCCCATCAATTTGTGTGTCCAACAGCTCTCTAGGTGATAAAGTAGTACCAAACTTACCCAAATCAAATTGTCCACAGCTTGTTAGAGACGGACAGGGAGGAAAACAGGGAAACCAAAGGACTTCCTGTAGAGTGTTCGCTTGGCTCAACCTGACTTGATCCTTGTCAGCCTCTTTGCTTACTTTCCTTTTCATTGTAATGAGCTCAGCAGGTAACATATGGCAAAACTGTACTATTGTTACCTGCTGATACTAGCTTTGAAATTCATTTTCCAATAAACAAAATCTTAACTGGTTCCCAAAGCTCAACAACAATGTTGTTAGGATCAACAGAAGAATTACAACACAACTGACATAGCAGTAGCATTTCCAGAACAGGGCCTTTTACTGCTACAGCTGATCCAACCAGCTTCGGCTGGGATTATTTCCCCCTTTTAAAAAAAGCTGTGTGATAGGCTACATAAACTCTGTTGTAGGGGACTGAGATACATATAAATATTTTGAACAGCAGCAAGTAAAGCAAATAGAAAAAGCTCTTTACTTTTTACTTGCAATTTGCTAATACAGTAATCAAAATATTTTCTTAATTAAAAAAAAGATATATGGTTGAGTAAATCCATAAAATAGATTTTTCAGAATACTCTTATGTGGGCACCTATGTGATCCTAGACTTGTCTCAATAATTATGGTTTTTTATTATTATTATTCAAGCTCACTGTTTCCTATGTAAAACTTGTAAATTTGAAAGGAAATTAGCCAAACAGAAATTTTCAACTTTCCCTGTAAAGCATGATACAGAATTTATTCCCCTTCTGCCCCATTATTACAATATAAGTAAAACTAAGGGCAGGGGGAAGTGAGAAGAGGAGGGGCACAGGTAAAGTGGAATTTTGCCTGATTCTGAAGCAATCAGAAAGACCAGAACATGTCCCCCTTACTTATCCGAGCTGGTTAAACTGTCTACGGTAATTGTGAAAACTTTATTTCCTCAAATAGACATTGTTGAAGGTGTTCCTCATATCTGAAAAACTAAAACTTGTTTAAAAATCCCCTGGAAGCTTTTTCTATTTGTTATTGAGAGTACTACTCTGACAGAGTTGGGGGAAGACGGAGCTTTTTCTTTTTTCTAATTTAGAGTGGATATGGGGCATGCATCATTTTCTTCAAGAACTACATATAAATAAGCACCACTTCTGCTTTACTCCAGTTCTGCAATAGCTCACTGAGCTCAGTTGAAACAGGGACATTTTGAGCAGACCCACCCCAGCCTTTGCCTGAACAGAACTGTGAGGACACTTGGTGAAAAGCACTGCTTTGGGGTGCATCTGCCTGGATCTTCTATAGAGAACTCAGCAAAGATGACTGGCTTAGAAACACAAGAAAAAGAGTTTTGAAAGAGTATCAAACAGGATGAATAAAATGATAGGACTCAGAACAACAAAGGAAAGCTGAGTAAACATGAGACAGCTTATTTACAAGCTCTCCCTCTTGTCAGAGGGACCCCTGCAGGGCTGTGCTTGATTCCAGGCTTTATTTCCCTCACATGCTCTTGGAAGACCCTGCGTGCCTTTACTTCAGCTGGAGATCCCGCTTCCCCGCTGCTCCTTCTGGCCTCCATAGGTATTGTCTGTAAGAGATGCCACACTGAAGCTCTTCACACACTGATTCTAGCTCAGCCTTGTCTGAATATTCTGTGTATTACAAGATAAAAGGCAGAGGAGAATACTAGCATAATTTATTGGTACTCTGATTCAGTTCTAACATAAATATACTTAGACCTGATTAAGTTACTACTGTTTCATCATGTCTTTAAAGACAATACATAAAACTCAACTGTCACTCAAATGGAAGTTGTTTTGGAAATGTATCTATTCATAGTAAATACTGAATAGCAGATCAGCACAAACTGCTCCATGACATCTCTTGCTGCAAAAGGAAAATGTGTTATCTTAACTCTAATACAAAGTATGGGTTTGTTTGTAGTTTGAGCTCTCTCCAATAGGTTTCTCATGAGATTCACTCAAAATCTTAAAGTAGGATCTGTACCCAGTGAAAGAACCTGAGTGGACAGATCATCTTGCTGGCCCACGTTATATATGTCTAGATGGACAAGATGCTGAACCTGCACTAAAAAAAACCAAAAACCAAAAAACACTAAAAAACCCCCAACAAATGAAAACAAAAGCAAAAAACCAACCACAGCTTTTGGACAGTACGTTATGGTTGAAAGACTTATGAACCAAACATAGTGCTGCCAAGAAGAGTGGAACTCACTCTCTTTCTTTTGTTGTGTAAAGACCATAATCTTTACTAGTGCATGTCACAAAAAGAAGTTTATACAACCAGAACATTGTTACATACAGAAATTTGTTGTATTTGGTCCTCTATACAGCAATATGCCAGGACTTAACTACAAGCACAATAACTAGAAACATCTGCTGAAGACAATACTTCTGAGATGCCTAGGATTCAAAGGTTTACAATTCCACTCCATCACCCTTGTCCCTTTGTCAGATTTTGAAGTGCTGTTACATGCAAATAGGTCAGCGACCTATTTTCCCAAGAGCAACTTTGGTGAAGAAAATTTATTTGGGAGCTAACAAAGGAAATCCGATTAACAATGCCCCAGCTCCTCCCCAAGACTTGCACATATTCTGGTATCAGACCACGTGAAAATAAACTTGAACAAAGTAAGATATAGTAACCTGACCCATCACAAAGGGATGAAATAACCATGTCCCTGCCCTGTCTTCCTACCTTCCTGAATTATAAGGCAAAAGAAATCACTACACCATATATTCTGATTTCCCACAGAATAAAAGTAACAGCAGCTGAAGATTAATAGCTGGGAGCTCTGCAGGGGAAAGGTTTAAAATAGAAAAGTTTGTGGAAGGTCTGTGGATTGTAGCTTGGAGCCAAATCCTAACCACAGCAAAAACAGCCCACTGTGACATACAGAGATCTGGAGGCAAAGGAAAAAGCATCAACAGTTGATTTTGTGTAAGAGACTGACTGTAAGAAACACCCCAAAGACTGCCAAAGTAAGGTCCATAGGAGCTTCAATAAAATATATAGTATTCTAAAGAAGTTGACAGCAATGGAATATGTCTTTATGTCACTTTAATGTGATAGCACATTCCTTACCCCATAAGCCATCCATTTCTTTGCTTTGAACTTCAAAGCAGCAATTTAACAGCTTTAGAGGTTGGCCTAGAACTAGAAATGGCAGAGGAAAGAGAGAAAAGATGGTACTGGCAAGTAGGACAGAATAGAACACTTAGCCCTCACTCTTAGCCAGAGCATTTGCTCACTCTATGCCATCACTGAAGGTAGTTGCAAGCCTCACTTCTCACTGAAACCAAATACAAGCACCAGAACTGCTGGAGCCTAGTTTCATATGCATTTGTATCTCGCCTTGATACATCCTCCAGTTCTTCCCTAGTTACAAATCCCAGCCCTTTCTGACATTTTTCTTCTATTACATTTCCTTCCATGCAAGGCCAAGTCTTCCTGCGCATACTCTTTAACTTTCCCTTCATACTAAACTCTTGCAGCTGCTTACATGGAGTTTAGAGATGAAGGGGGAATACTTGGAAAAAAGTAATAATCCACCAATGTACTGAAAAAAGAACTTTTTTAGTATGCAATGTACTTTTTTACTGTATGTACCTTCACTAACCATTACCCAGTTTAGTAAATCTTGTATGCCAAAAACAGTTTGTGGCTAGAACAGTCCTTGGGAGGCTTGTATGCACTTACTCTTCTCTCAGCGTCTCTATGGCTCTGGGCTTTCATTTTCCCCAGGAAATTAAAAGTTCAAAAGGCAAAAGGAAGCATTCCATCCACAAACTCTGCAATATGTTTAGAGATGAAAATTTCATTAGCTCAGAGCTAAGATTGCCCATCTTAATAAAAGCTTTTGTAAAAAGAGAATGTGAGCATAGCTCAGCAATGGTCCTGCGTGCTTAGAGGGTAAGTTGCTCCTACAAACTTCCCCTAGCTACTGAAGCATCTGGCAGTGCATCCAGTGAAAGCAGCTGCCAGCTCTGCCTCTGATGCTAAGTACATCAGTTATACTACATGTCCACACATGCATAGAACACATTTCCAATTAGACTTCACATCTTCCTTTGAAAAAACACTGGCCTTGTGCCAGAGGAAACAAAATGAACATGCATTTCTTCCCAAACATTAATGAGAAACAACTGAAAAGCACTTACCTTTATTTCAAACTCGTAGTGTTCATCCTTTCCCTGTCCACACAGGACATAACGTGGAATACTAATTTTAACTGGGTCCTTTAGGTCATCTGGATTTGCTCCCAGAGAACGACAGACCATCCGCTTTCATGTGAATAGGAAGAACAGAGGAAAACCAAAATTACTACATAAGGAAAAAAAAGAGAAGAACTTCACTTCTTGGCAAAAAGAGGAGGGAAAGAAAGCATGGAGAAGGTAGAAATTATTTCAAATAATGAAGGAATTACTTGAAAACAGTGGATCTCCTTTTATAAGCAAGGCCTAGCATTTTCTTATGCATGCAAAAATTGAGGTGAACGATCTTCAAAAACATTGTTCATTCTTTCAAAACACATTTTCAGCTCACATATCAAAATGAAGGGAAAGCAGAAGACTTTACATTAACTGTCTTTGAAAAAAATAAATACTTAAATCAAGCCTACAGAGTCAGCCATAATTTTTTTTGTCTTTATATAAGAAGCCTGTTCACAATATCGTGCAAAGCTGTGGGGGATAGAGACAATTCAGAAATCGCCCAGCTCTTGAACTTTTAAATCCAAACTCATTTCATAATTAAATAAGGTATAGATAACATAGTAATCCACTGTCGTAACAGTTTCCTACTATATTCTCCAAATCATATCTATTTAACAGAAAACTTATCTATGATAAATTTCCATAGTCTTGACAAAAAAGTTCAAAAAGATATTTGTAATGAGGGCACATTCCTCTGACAAACAGCCAGATGGAATCTGTAACTGATGTCAAAATCAAAATATTTTTGCAACTGAAAAGATGAATAAGCACATCCAAAAGTAGTGTAAGCATTTACAGTGAATAAGTAGAGAAACTGCCTCTTAAGAAGCCTTCCATTTCCTCAGTTGCACATATATAGACTGAAAAGCTTAATATACTTGTATTCTAAAAAAAAAGTAACAGCACCACAACAAATGTAAGTTAACAAAAAAAGACTGAAAAAAAGTTATAACAATGTTATCTATTTATATTTAGTGATGCTATCCACCACTTACTTAGATATGGTATTTCCAACATTCATTTTCAATCCCTTAGCAACTACTATGAGATGTATTGCTTAGTCAAAATTCTTCAGTCTTGACCAACACTATCCCCACATGTGAACATGGCTTACACTTTTGCTCACTGACACTTGGTCTCTCTCTAGCAACTCTTGGTAATTCCTAGTACATGTGATACTGTGTAGGAGCTGGAGAAAAGTTTGAAACTCATTTATAAATGCCTCTCAGAATGCTGTTTGTTATATACAGCTTTTTGGCATCCTCACCTAGCTATCGAGAACAGGAGACTGTTATTTCATTACTAGTTAATTACAAATGCCAATGTAATTTCCCTTATCATTAGCATTAAGAGTAGTAAAAAGAAAAATATAAAGAAAGCAAAATTTAGTTCAAATTAACTGACAACTCTAGAAGGTATTTTCCACAAATTTCTTTTTTCAGTTAAAATACAAAAAAGTTCACATTGCAATGGAAAAATATTTGTAGTGACTTTTGTTTACACAACAAATATTTTCTCCTCTCCACTTTGCCCTTCTTTCACTTCTTCCCATGTTACTGGCTTTTCAATGAAAACTCCTTTCTGGAAAACAGAAATGTAAGTGATTCTTTCCTTGGGGGAAAGAGGAGTTCACTGCATTGACAACACTATCACTTATTTTAAAACAACAATAAAACAAATCCATGAAGTCACTCTTAAAGCCAGCTCTGTCAACACATAATTTATTGGCAGTCATTTTCAGGGAACTATTACAAACAGCTAACAGTCAGAGAGCAAAATAATCTCAAACAAAACTACTGTGAAAAACACACCCTAATACATTACATAATGCTTTGATAGTTATAAACATTAATCATTGTGTTTCATTATAGTAGAATAAAAGATATTGCCATGAAGTCATCAGTACAGAATATTCATTAAGCTAGATTTGAAAACAAACACAACAGACAAAAACCATGTTATTGGGAGCACAACATGTACAAACATTTAACTTTGGGGTACAGTCTGAGAAGTAATTACTTGGAGAAATCACTGTCATTTAACAGCCTTCATTAAGACAGTCCTTCCAGATTGTGCCACTCAACATTAATTTTCAGTAGAAATGCCTTGATGTCAATGAGGAAGCCACTCTTGAACTGGACTGATGTGTGGCTATGCTCCAACTCATAACTACTCTGTCTACTCCATGTTCTGTGAAATATTTGTGTATACCTTTTTTCTGTTAAAAAACATAAACCATACCTTAAAACAGCATGATTCATTTTGCTCATCTTTGGACTTCTTTAAGGTAGTAGAAAGTTTTGTTATGATATAAAAACCCCAACATGTTAATTCCCTGTCCAAACCAGCATTCCTCCTTCCAGACACAACCTGCCTATCCAATGTGAGTTATTTCTTTTTAAATCCCACATAAATTACATTAGCCTGCCTTAACATATGGCAAGAACAAATGGGAAACGTTCTTATAGTAGTAGAGAGACTGAAGTCTAACTCTGTCTA
This sequence comes from Pedionomus torquatus, assembly GCA_013398155.1. Lineage (NCBI taxonomy): Eukaryota > Metazoa > Chordata > Aves > Charadriiformes > Pedionomidae > Pedionomus > Pedionomus torquatus. The sequence goes on from VZRU01001965.1 coordinate 127,208, forward strand.
GTAGAAGATTGCACTTCTACTGCAATTATGCTTACAGAATTTAGAATTTCAGATTAGATACCACTGTTTTTTCTGCCAGAGACCATCTTCCTTGAACAAGGCAGATGGCACTTTCAAGCAACAGGATTCAAAGGTATTTAGCTCCCTCTACAAGGGAAGAAACAAAAGATGGGAGACAACAGCTTATTATTTGAATATCTGACAGAGTTAATAAATAAAGAATGATCTTCTACTAAACTAGAGTTTCAACTACTGGAAGTCTTTTAGTAATGTTCAATAGTTCCATTACTTTTTGGAATGTAATATTAAAGGGACTACAAGAGATGTAATCTCACAGCATCAACAGCCTCATCAGTAACCAAACGGAAGACCATGCACCTTACACAGACAGAACTCCAGAGTTAAACTTACTCTACCCTTCAGGCAGTATCTTCAGTTGCTAAGTAGCCATTTAACAGCATGAGAAACATGGATGCAGATCACTAACCCCAAAATGTTTGTCTTACCACAGGTACAGTAGCATGACCAAAGGTCAAAATGCTATTTAAAGCAAACCCAACACTTGTTTACACCCTTTCACCAGGTTAATTTTCGCATCACATTTTTCTTAAACACTATCATCAAGGCAATGTAAAGACTTTTTCTGTTGTTGGGCAGTACACGTTTTGACAAAATAAATAGGAATAACTTAAAGTCATGCACCACTTCACTACAAAAGGAGGGGAGGGGGAAATGGAAAGAGTATTGGATGTTCTCTGTGGTTTTCTTGTTCTGTTGCACTGCTTTCATGTAGCCTGCATCTCTTAGTTCTAGGTGTCCTGGTTTGAGGTAAAACGAACCAATTTTCTGTTTTACAGTTTTACTTTCTTAGCTGGGCCTCTTCTAACTAGCTAAACTCTGAAATTAACAGCACATTGTTCAAAGCTGTTCCGTCTCACAGTGATAAGACCTGATTATACCAAGGGATGGTATGCAGAGAGGCCCTTGTTTAGACTTATTGCTGGAAGAACCAAGGTCAGATAATTTTCAACATTTGCCCGTTGGAGGGTCCCACCTTCAAGGAGGAGCGGACAGGACAGGTGACCCAGAACGGACCAACAGGGGTATTCCATCCCATCAGCATCATGCCCCGTATAAAAGCTGAAGGATCAACAGGTCAACTCCCTTCTCGCCCCTTTTTCGCCCCTGCTTCGATGGCTGACATCCAAGGAGGACTCTGCCTGTTCGTCTGCCTTTGATCCTGATTCGAGCGTTCGTGACTCCAGATCTGGAATCCGGCTCCTGTCGATCACCGAGTCCAGTTTGGGACTTTTCCTGAAGCCTGCTGGTGACGTGGTCGTCATCCCGGGAGCTTGATACGGTTTTGTATATACTGTATACTCCCTTTTTTCCTAAATTTCCTTTTTATTATATTACTTATATTTTCATTAAAGTAGTTTAGTTTGTTCTAAACTCTTGAATCTCTTTAACTCCTTCCTCTCCTCTCTGACTAAAAGGGGGGAGGGGGGGACATCTGTCACTCGGGTTTTGGTGAATTTGGCTGAAACCACGACACTAGGGAAAGAGTGTAAACCCAGGAAAAACAAGAGTAAACTCAGGAGAAAAGAACAACGGCAAATCCATCAATCCCCAGTACCCTCAGCAAACACAAACTAGAATAAGCCATACACAACTCCTCTTGCACATGTGACAAATGTTAATGCCGGAGTACAAGAATCTTTAATGCAAAACTCAGAAGCAGAAGGGAATTGTCAATATTATTCTTCCAAAAATTCCAAGTATAGAAGCTATATAAACATCTTTAGCATTAAAAGCATACATTGAATGCACCATGGGAACCTAAACACAGTTCAGACCAAAAAAAATATTGCAGATGTTTTGAAATATTGAGATCAAGGGCATGAAACAGATGAAATGCATGAAAAACTAAGGTGTTCAGAAAGACTGAGGAAAAAGCAATCAAGGAGGGATGAAGAAGACATTAACGAAGATGTATAGGAGATGGAGTAAGCCAGAAACAACAACCAAAACAGAAAATCAGAAGACACAGCTGTAATTACAGTTTTGATCCACTCCCACATAACATAGAAACATGCAATTTCCTAACCTTTCCAAGTAGATTGTATGTACAGCATACTAGAGACTCACAAAAAATAAGCACTTGAGTAATAATGATTTTTGCTACAATGTGTGTACACACCCTATGGTATTTCCTTAGAAGCTCAAAGGACTCTTTTGCTTATTGATAGATTATTTTTAAAAAGAAAAAAAAAAAGGATTTTATCAATATTCATTACCCTCTTATTTTAGATGTATCTAAACGTATTTGGATTTCAACACCTAGTCAGATGCATAATTAGCCAAATGGCTTCTTTGCTTGAATTGAATGTTAATTTCCAGATTTCTGAAGGGCTAGGCAAACTGATCTGAAGAATTGATGGGATGACTGTCAGTTGAGTATTTATTTCTTTTTCACAGTACTTAGAAAAACCAATTCCTGAATCAGATCCAATCTTGTTCCTTCTAGAAAACACAAGCTCAACTTTTGTGGAATTCTCTTTGTCTGGCAAAACTACACATCGGATATCATTCAAACTGTACAACTGAAGACTGTCAGATTGTGATCGCTGGTACGAAGCAGTCAGAAAGTTGGGTGCAGGATGAAAGACATTATTTCCCCCTAAGAGACCTATATGAGTGGTTGTAACAACAAGAGCTCTGTACACCGTCTGCTTAGCACAGTCTACTTTCACCGAGGTATACAGCAGTACATGAACATCACCTAATGAAGGTTTAATACTTCCCATATTTTCATGGAGTAAGTAAACCAGATCAACTAACTCAGTTCTAAATTTACAGGACAACCGTACTCCATTTGAAAAAACTAAGTCATTTACTTCTGACGTCCAGTCAAGTGAAATCTTCATCAAATCACCTTTCAAGAGCTGGTGATTTAAATAAACAGCATCATCCATTGTAGAAATCAAAATTCTCATTATGTCATGGCAAATTCTTTGAGTGAAGTGTTTGTTGTAGGTAAATATTGTGAGTAAATTATCTTCAGCAGAACACAGAAGACTAATACTCTGTCCAGCGAAGCCAACTTGAATCTCTTTTATAGTGACCATGGGAACCTCGTGAAACATCACCAAGGAACTCTGGCAGACATCTTGTTCAATTGATGAAACAACAACATACAGAACAGAGCTGAACAACAGCAAGCAAGCAGGTTCTGGACCAGGCTTTTTGCAATTGCCAACAGCGAGCCAATATATACCTTTTAATTCCCCCATTCTAACACAAATTTGAGGTAAGGCACGGGTCAAAGATTCCAGCACTTTCTCCAAAGAACAGACCTGAAGCTTCAAAAAAACATCAGGAAAATGCACAAAGTTCTGTCTTAACCTAAGACTGTTTTCCAGTTCTTCATCTTTACAACAGCTTGCAAAGCCTTCAGAGGGGTTTTTTGCACAGGCCTCAGAGATGTCTGTGCTTACACGCATTGTGGTAGCCTCTTGCACAGGGGATTCAGGCTGAAACATGTTTTCAGTATGAGCTTTGGCATCATCGGTAGAGTGATTCATATCTGACTTTAAGAAACTTGCAAGTAAATGTATTCTTCTAAATGGCAGATTTTTTATTAATGATGCTGCTTGTGCGCATCTCTCGCTTCTGTCACACAGGCTTCCCAACTGCTTAATTTGTTCAGAAACCACCGTACTGTTGAGCAGCTGACTACTGGTGGCTTTGTAAAGACAGGAAAGCTTACTGAAAAGATATCTCAAACCATAGATATGCTCTGGGCTTACATCAAGATGAGAAGTTATTGACTTAAAAGAAATCAAACTAGAGGCTTTTTGTGTTGGAAGCTGAGATTTACTAGACTGGTCTTCGATTGTTGGGTGCACTGTCTTAAAAGGGCTATTTTCTTTACGAGTTATTATTTCAGAATGCACATTAGACTGATAAAAGAGAAGGCACGGTATGCTGTTAAAGGCAGGCTGCTCATTAGCACCCATTAAGGATCCTACAGGAGACAGCTGTTTCAAGTGGAAACAATCAGATTCAGTTCTTGAGCTGTCACAATCCTGAGAATTCATTATTTTATCATCAAAATTTTCAACCTTGCAGAGTGAATAAGCCATATAATTTAAGTCATGACTTTGTAAAGAATTAGATAAAACATTCTGATAAGGAACGTTCTTACTCTTTAAAGTATTAGTATTTTTGGAGTGAATTAAACTACTTTCAATGTCACAATGACAAGCAAAGCTCTCCTGGTCTGAATTACTCCTGTCAGTCTCAAATGTCTTCTGTGATGTAAAAGGGGAGGAGATTCTTCCAGAACTGGAAAATGAATCCCACATCTCTGTATATTCCTTTTGTCTTTCATGGTCTCTTCCTCCCATGTTTTCTCCATGCAACTCAGAAGCATCAATGTCATCTTTAGATATAAATGGAAAGCCATAACGTGGCTGCCACTGTTGACTCTTCTGTCAAAAATTTTGAAAGGAGGAAATAGAAACACCTTTTAAGCAAACAAATCTTCTGATTTGAATGTTTCTTAGATTGAGGATTGGTTTTGATTAGGTTTGTGCAATCATTCTAAATGGGTAAAATTACTGTGCAGTCTCTCAAAATTAGAGAAAGAGAGAGAATCCAACAAAATTGATTGAGGTCTGATTCAGGAATGGTTGATCTTTTTCATCCACTACTGCTCTTCCTTTGTACAGTATCCATTCAACTTCCTTTGTATTTTCTTTACTTGAAAATATCAGGACAGTCAAAGGGTGATGCAGAAATTTTAAGCCCTTTATTATTTTTCCACACGTGTACTAAAAAAATTATATTCTATCAGAGAGAGTGTAAAAATTCCAGCACAGTTTACAAATACCAGTGCAAAAGTCAGAAAATTTCCAAATGGGAAATGTCACAACCCTCCTATTATTAGGGTTTAAATCCATAAAGGTATTTCGGATTTATTCAGCAAGACAAGTAAATAACTATGTTTCAAGCAATAGCCAGGCAACTAGACACAGTGGCAGAGGTCTAAACCTCAGCTTAAAAATACATGTACAAATCCTTCATGCCAAAGGCAAATTTGCCTGATGCTGCTGCTAACGTTACAGACACCCTTACAGTTTATTGTGAGTCACAAATAGGAAGTGATATTCTGATTTCAGACAATGTCTCCTTTATCCTCTAAAAATCAGAAAAGGGATACTGTTCCAAATGAAGATTCATGACAAAACAGGGAAGAAACATCCACAATAACACCACACCAGGCAAATAAGAAAAAAAGCTATGCCAATCTGAAAAAAAAAAAAATCACTTTAATTCCAGCTGGCAAAATACATTGCTGTCTCAATTAGTCATTAATCTTGCTGTGAATTCAAAGTTCTAATTATGCAGCTAAACATTAAGAAATTTAATTACAGGCCATGCCATGATTTAAGACAACCATTTCATTCTGACAAACTATGACCTACCTCATACTTCAGCCTGCGTTGAACAGTGCCATTATTAAGCTTCTCATTATCCTAAGAACAAATAAGTTAGAGGTGATTATTAAAAGGAGTGTCTTTCTTATGTAAGTTCATTTAAAAGCATTTCTAGGAAGAGACATTTTTCTAATAGCCAAAAATAACTATTTTCTTACTGTTATTTGTTAAACCATAGGCCTAGAAGTCAAACAAAGCAGTCTATGGATGAATTGGAACACCAGTTTTTAAATGAGCATTTGTTTGCAAGTATAAACAATTACCGTTCCTGTAGACAAAATTTTGTCAGTGTAGGAAAACTTGAAAATTATTGAGTAATAAAACCAAATCAGTGCTTACACATGGTGCACTGAAGATCAGGACTTCCTACCCCGCTCTACTCACCTTTAAATTTTCCATAGACCAGGACAAACTAATGTCATTATCCTCAGCTTTATGATGAATATTCTGGAGCCTTCTCTGCACTTCTTGTTCAATAAAGGCATTTATCCTTCAAGATAAGTTTTTAAGAAAAGTATACTCTTAGATAAAAATCAAGACAGGCTAACAGGCTCTTTGAAATGCTTCTGTACTATAACTACTGCACAACTCTTAACTGGCAGGCTTAATGTTAGACCACTTTTATCGCTCCTTAAGCAACACAGACTTTTGAGCAAGTGTTCTTTTAGGTGGCAAAGGTTCACAGTTTGTTATCCCAATTAGACAATTTAATGGAGCACAGGTTAAGCCACTGCTATGTGTGCAGCTCTACATACAAGTGGCACTGACAGCATGAGAGATGAAGAAGAAATAGAAGGCTGGGGCTGCATCTTCAGTTACTTAAGAGTTTGCTTTTATCACATTTGCAATATCGGCAACTTGGCTAATGAAGGTTTGGTCTTCAAAAAGAAGGAATGTTCCAAGAGCTGATGCTAACAACTGATTGTGTAAGTGTAAAAAGGAGAGGAAATAGATTTTAAGCAATACTAGGCAGCTGCCCCATTTAAAAAGGCTTAAGACCTTTAAATTTTGTTTTCCTTGTTGCTTTAAGCGTATATCAAGCAATACCGTATACACAAGTAACTGTAAACACAATAACAACTGAAATACATTTAAGCCTACAAAACTTTCACAAACCTCTATTCTAAAATAAACTGCACAGGAACAGCAGATTAGCTTGTTGCTCATTTAAAGTAAAATACAGCAATTTAATTTTATTTCCAGAATAGTCTTTAAGTACAATTACAGTATTTAATTACAACCCAGCCCTGGCAGAGTGAACTTTCAAAATACTTCTTTTCTAAAGCTACTGCTTGCAATGCTATCAAAACACTGCAGAAGTGCAGGTTACCTACCTATCGTCAACCAGCGGAATGGTGGATGGCTGTGGCTTTGCTGGGTTGGTAGGGAAAGTGCTATGGCAAAATCTTTCTTCTAAAGTTGCATGATTTCCTTTCTGACAGCCATTACCCTCGTAAATTTTTTGCTTCAGCTGCTGAATTTCCTGGTCCAGACTATAAAGAGACCTTAAAATGTAATTCCCTTTGTTTTAGAGTACCACTGAATCTCATCACTATTATGGAATATACTGGGCTTACACTGCTACACACATGTGTGATCATAGATATAAACATTTATGACAATACAAAAATCGTAATTGTTCTGTAAGCATTTTAGGTAGGAAAAGAGACAGCTCAAAAACACAGTAATTTCTAATTCAAAAGGTATCTAACTCACATTAAATATTCCCAAGACTTAACCTGTCTTTTAGGATCACTTGAATAAACTCTATCAATGACCTCAGCTATTAGCATTCACTATAAAGTAAATGAATAAATAGAGGATGAGGAGGGGAGAAGTTAAAAATGCAAAATACAGCACTAATCAAAAAAAAAAGAAAACAAAACCAAGAAAACACCACCCAAAGACAACCCTAAGCAATGATGTGGCAAAACATATCTGTAAGAACATATTTAAATTATGTACTATGTACTATGTGTATAAATTCCAGTTATTCCTTCTGACTCTATATCTGTTTTTGAACATTTATAACATAATATTCTAAACATACCTAGTAAATCACCTTTTGAAATGGAAACTTCCTCACTATTTTAAAAAATGCATTCTATATCAGATTATGCACAGATTTATGCACAGAATAGGACATGCAGAACATTCCATTCAGTTTAAACATACCTGAGATTAGTAACACAGTAATAATCTTCCCCATTTGCATTACAACTTTTGTCTCTAAAGGTAGTTGTTTTTCTAAAGGTTACTTGAAAATTAAAGAATAAAAGAAGTTCTTGCAAAAGCAGGGGAACTATCTGAAGTTTATAGCTGACGTCAGTCAAGCGAGATGCTTTATGTAGAAAACAAGATTTATATTCAAGAAAATTATGAAAAATAATGGCAGTATCCACAACAAAATGATAAATCAGTACTTAAAATCCTTGACTAAAATCCACACATTGTGTCTCTAAATGTTGAAAAACTGACAGGGTATAGAAAGGAACTGTTCTTTTCTGAAATGGTTTTAAAAGGATACAGAAGAGTTCTTCAATTTGGCTAGAGGAAAGTTTCTTTTAATAGGTGATTTTTCTAATCAAGCATCTGTTTGAATGGCTTATGAAAGAAGAGTCAGATAACCAGTGCAGTATTAGAAAAACAAATGACAAATGCGACCTCAAGAAAAAACACACTGTTGTTTCACCAATGACAGGTTTTAAAGCTCTAGTATCAGCAAATCAGCCAACACATTTAAAAGTGGCATTTCTGCCTGTTTTCTATTCTGTGTGGGTTAAACACATTCCTCCCAGCAGACTAATGCTCAGGCAAAAAATAAAATAAAATATTTCTTTCTCTTCCACATAGGAAGACCTTTTTTTACCTGAATCACTTTTCTCTGAGCATCTCATACTCAGGCTGACTGTTAGGCTACCAGATAGCATGCGTATTACTGAAGGAGTTGCTTCTGTATCTAAAAGGGTTTGTCATCACATAGAGCTGTATTACAGCCTCCATGTATTTTCAAATAAGCTTAAAAACCACCATCAAATTTTACATGGATATATGATGACTCTATTTTATTTAGCCCTGAAAGCAGTAACAAAAAATTAAACATAGTACCTCTTAACTGTGAATACCAGATAGTGTTCAGGACATTGTCAGCTGATACACAGAGTTGTCCACTATAACTAGCAGGCTCCAAATCTTGAACAAACATCTAGCTGGTTACCAATACACAACCCAAATAGTACACACCAATATTTTAAGAAATAAGTTGTTAGATGCTACATGTTTGTGCAGGGGTAGAACACAAGCTTGGCTGAGCTTTTGAAACAGGGAAAACAATTTCAATACTGTAATGCCAAATGCAAATACTATACTGCTGAAGATGGGATAAGTATTTGAACACAACAGAAATTAGTAAGTGAGCAAGCATCCTTTAAAAAGAAACACAGAGTTTCAATACTGGGTAAACTACTTGAGACTTATCCAGAAACTCAAATACTGGGACATGGAACATGTCGTTCTCTCAACAACTAAGGTATGAAATTATTCACTTTTCACTGATAAGTTCTAATAAATGGAGGCCACAAGACTTACCGTTCTCGGTCTTGTTCGAGGGCTTTCTGCTCAGCTTCCAGACTAGCCTGCAGACCTGCCTGTTCACTGCAGCTGTTGTTCAAGGTGGCGAGCTTCTGTTTCTGCTCTTCAATTTCAAAGTCTATTGTTGAACGACGTTGCAAAGCAGAGTGCCTCCTTTCTAGCTTAGCAACAGCTTGCTCCAGCGCCTCTCTCTGCTGTTTTTCCCTTGATTCAAGGATTTCTTTTTCCTTTTTCCGAACCTTTTCTTCCTGACGAGCTACATTGGCTGTGAATTCAAAGGTTTCTTGAAGCTGCTGCAGCTGATTTGTGCTAGCTCTATACTGGGCAAGCTGCTCTTCTTTTTCTTCCATTTCTTTCTCTACTTGATAGAGAGTATTGTCTAATCCTAACAAGCCTCTATCAAGAATTTCAGAAGCTCTTTGTTTTTCTTCCATCAGAGCTGGCAAATGATTACTCTTCAGGTACTCAAATTGGCGTACTTTAGATTGGAGCTTGTACTCCGCTGGCTTTACCTTGTCAAATTCCTCAGCCTTGAGTATGTCATCCACAAAGTTTTCATCATCTCTCTTGAGATCTACATGTTCTTCATGTGCAAATTTTAAGTGTTCCAGAGTTCTTTTTTCATCTGCTATTTCCTTCTCTAAGTGATCCATTTGTTGAACTAAATCTTTTTCCAAAATAGTCAACTGTTCCAGTTGTTTCCTTTTAAACTCTACGAAAACCTGCTGGGCTTTTTCTAATTCTTCACAGTTTTCATCACCCTCAGATCGGGCTTCCTTGACTTTCAAAAGAGATTCTCTAATATCTTCAAGATCTCTTTTCTCTTTTTCAACTCTTTGTACATCCCCTCTCTTCAGGAGCTCTATCATGACTTGCTTCTCTCGAAGCTGTTCTTCTAGATGAGCCACCAGGATCACTTGCTCCCTTTCCTGCTCTTCAAGTCTCTTTTTTTCCAATTCTAGCTTAATAAACTGTTCATCTTTTTCCTTTTTAAGTTTTTCTAATTCATGGAAAATCTGCATTTTCTCTGCTTTTTCATTATGATTAAGTTCTTGCAGTCGCTGCAACTCCTCTTTGACCCGGGCAAAAATTTCTTCCTGCTGCTTTTTCTTTTGAAACTCTATCTCCTGTTGTTCCCGTAATCTCTCTTCTTCAAATTTTTCCTTCTCAGCCAGCAAATCCTTTAACCTGCTCTCAATGTGAACACTTCTCCGTTTCAGACTTTCCTCCTGCTTTCGAATTTGCAGCTGTACTATTTCTGTCTCTTTGCGCTGTGATTCTACTTCTTGCTGCATTCTTACCAGTTCTGCTTTGTCAGATCTTTGTTTTTCTTCCATCTCTTCTATTTGTTTCCTACAGAAAAACATTTACACGCAGTAATTCAAACTTTTCTATTTTTCCAAAAGACAACATATCTCTCAGAAGTTAAAAAGTTTGGACAAGGATTTTGCAGTATATATGCCAGCTTCTTTTTTTTAACAGTTTTACTTTGCCACAGGTTAAGATCTTACATTGCTTGGAAATGACTCAGTGATTGAAGCAAATGGTAAGGAGATTCAAATAGTCTATTTCAACATAAAAAGGTGTGAACATGTGAAGTGATAGGAAGACATGCTATATAAACCCTTATGTTCATATAAAATTAGGCTGTATTACTTCTGTGAAATCCAGTACAAATATTGATAGAACATATTCATGCATTCAGCAAAGAGTAAATATATATTTTTTAAATATAGGTATGTTCTCATATAGACAAGCTTGTATAAAAGGACTTGATTAGAAATTTGCCTCATCAAATTTAACCCAATAACTTACATGAATTAAATGAATAAATTAAAGCAAAGACTTCTCTTTAGGTGAACACAACTCAATTATTGATAAACAGGATTATAAAATTAAGAACAGACATATATGAAAGAAAATTTGCTTTTAGACAAATTATGTCCTGTGCAATCTCTCTTTTAGAGGTTCTAGTGGATTCCAAATGAGGATAGATTGATACACAATACAATTGCCTGAATACACGTAGAGACAGCCTGCAAGTTGTTTGGTTATTTTATGTGAAGTTTGATGAACTAAAGCACGAGCAATGCAACTTCAGCGCAATCTGAATTCAAATCCTATCAATATATCAAAGAGAATAATTATCACTGATTCTGTTGCATCATTTTCTGAATAACATCTTCTAATGCTTCAGTTTCCAGATTTTTCTGAGTTTACTTAACTCAGTCCAACTACATAAGCAACTCTTTCAAAATGGAGCAAGCATTCTAAAGCCGAGATGGCAGAAAAGTGTCTCAGCTTGTGAATCTAATCAGTGCTGGGAGTCAGCACTGATTAGCCCAGAAAGCCAGCTGTATCCTGGGCTGCACAAAAAGAAGCATGACCAGCAGGTCACAGGAGGTGATTCTGCCCCTCTACTCTGCACTCACGAGACCCTATCTGGAGTACTGTGTCCAGCTCTACAGTTCTCAACAGAGAAAGGACATAGAACTGTTAGAATGGGTCCAGCGAGGGCCACAAAGATGGTTAGAGGATTGCAGCACCTCTCCTATGGGGACAGGCTGAGAGAGCTGGGGCTGTTCAGCCTGGAGAAGAGGAGGCGTGTGGGAGACCTTATAGCAGCCTTCCAGTATCTGAAGGGACCCTACAGGAGAGCTGGAGTCAGGAAGTGTAGTGATCGGACAAGGGGTAATGGTTTTAAACTAGAAGAAGGGAGATTTAGATTGGATATTAGGAAGAAACTCTTTCCTGTGAGGGTGGTGAGGCACTGGAACAGGTTGCCCAGAGAAGCTGTGGAAGCCCCATCCCTGGAGGTGTTTAAGGCCAGGCTTGATGGGGCTTTGAGCAACCTGCTCTAGTGGGAGGTGTCCCTGCCCATGGCAGGGGGGTTGGAACATAATGATCTTCAAGGTCCCTTCCAACTCTAAGCATTCTGTGATTCACAACAAGGTGAGAGCTATTATTTGTAAATCTTAGCAGGTATGATGAGGCAGAATAGTCAGCTCTGTTTCCCAGCTGAAAACAATACTTTCATTTGTATTTCCAACAGATCTTGAAATAATGGTCTGATAACTACATTTGGAATGCCCACAGCAGCATTACAGTTTTATTTAAGAGAAGTGGAGTTTATAACATGAGTTTTTCCAATGAAGATTCAATCTAAAGACAACTAAATCATAAAAAAGATCTGAGTAACAAATGTAATTTAGCATCTTTTAAAATAGCACCATGAAAGTTAAGAACAAATGTAATATCCTTCATTTGTGTAATCTACCCTCCTTGTACTTTTGTGTTTGGTATTTTCTTTGCTAAAGATCACGCCTACAATCCAGTTTGCCTATTTGTTACTAATCAATAAGAATAAACAGCTCAAGAAAATAACCAAAATTGTCTTAGAAGATGAAGAAAAATTATTAATATCAGGATCCTCTGCTGCTTGCTGAATAACACCGTGATTCCAAATTAATGATTTAATTGACCCTACAACATATATATATATAGACACACATAAAGACCACAGAGAACGTTACCTTTTACTTTCTAATTTTTCAAGCTCCTCTCGTTGCTGTCTCTCAAATTCTAGCCTGATTTAAAAAAAAAAAAAAACACAAAGAAAAGCACACAACAAAAACTACATACTAAAATTATTATTATTTATTATCACAGAAAATAGAAGATAAGGTACAATTCAGTGTCTGTTTAGGAGATTATAACAATGGCATAAATCAAGAGTTTTATAAAACTACTTTCTACAATAACAGAAAGTATTTCCTTCATTAGGGTTACAAATTAGATATCATGCTGTCTGATGCAAGTACAAGCAGAAAAGTAAATTAATTTCTAAGGGAAAAAAAGAACTATTTTAAAAGTTAAACAAAACAGATAAATGATTAGCATAGTCTCTGCAAGTTAACTACATACAGACATGACAATCAATACATAGGAAATTCAATTCTCTACCTTAGACATATTGGTCCTTTTACAGGGAAAAGACTGCCATGGGAGGCAGAGGGAAGCAGACATTAAGAAAGGAATTGATAAAAAAAAACATATTAGTGGCACAGAATATTTTAAAGTCAACAACAGGGTTTTTATTAGAGTTAAATTGTTTAGATTCATAGAACATTTGTCACATTACAACTCACGAGTAAATTTTAAACAATTACTCTTTCTAAACACATTTTTCAAATGCCAATGATAGTTAAAGTGCTGCTCCTCTTCCTATGCTTTATTAACATGGCTATTCTAAGAACGGAAAGAACTATGAAACTGTGTTGTGGCATGCTTTTAGTACCTTCCTTTTGCTCCCAAGTAAAAGAAAAAAACCTCAAACATTATTATGATGTAATCCATGGGGTTGAAAAACCTCAACTTCCTGTGAAGCACAGCATTCATTTTTCAATATAAGTATTAAAAAAGCATAGAGAACCTACACACAAGCTGAGATATTCAACCAAACACAAAAACATCCAGTTATTGCTGGCCTGCTACATCTTAAGGAGTTTTCAGGTTAGTGAAACAGTCCATTAACACTGAAAGAATGCAAGACTGCCCCATGAGTTAACTTCAAAAATTCCATGAACTACATTTTAAGATGTCATGACCACAATTAAGTGGATTTTTTAAAAATAAAATATTTTAATATTTCTTTCCAGAAATCATAAAAATGTCCACAACAAAAAGCAATTGCCCCTGGAAACACACAAATATATAACAATAATTTAACATTTATAAAGTTAATTTAACATTTATAAAGCCACTTAAATAAAATTTCATTTCTATATGCTCAAGAAACATCTTTCTAATCACTGTAATACTGGAAAAAGACTAGTTTAATAAATTCCATTTTTCCCTATTTCTCACACCTTCATTTTGAAATATACCTTCTACAATGCCTAAGAGATTAGCAAATTAGATTTTTATACACAACTCCAGACATCTGGAGCCTTCGTATAAATGTCTCACCAATGGCCTCTTCACATTTGCATTAAGAAAGTCTAGGACAGGCACTTCTGGCACTATCTCACCATTAGAGCACAATGAGAGAGGACAACAATTTAGTATTTTTAATTTTTCTGTAGCAGTATTGCAAAATCCATGAAGTTATGCAAATAGAATGAAAAGCAATCTTAAGGGACTATCAGAAAGCAAAAGCACAATTTAACAGTTACCATTTGCTTTTTTTTCCCTCCCTCTCTTTTTTTTTTTTTTTATTTCTACCTCAAAAGCCCTCGCTTTGGCTATGTTCTACCTCTGAAATTCATAGCTGTTAGTTATCACTTCTTACCTAGGGCTTGGCTGACAAATGCCACTATATTCATCATTACTTCAGTCCAAAATAATACAGACCCTGGGGAATCTAACTCTGGTCTGTGTCTGTTGGGCACTGTCAGATGTAGACCATCTTTGCTTAGACAGCTGGCAAAGATGATTTACAAGTACTCCCATGCTTGTTTAAGCCATAATGAAGTGAAATGTTTTGGATCAGCTAACATGATGTTCAAAACCCAGAGCAAAAATCTTTTTATAGTTTGACTGTCCTAAAACACATAATTTGGCAAAAATATATTATATAAGCATAAAAAGGTACTCACTTCTGATTGAGACAAATAGAAGGAAAATGAGCCATTACAGCAATCAGTATGATATAATAACATGTCTGTAGTGAAAACTCTCTAATTTTCATTTTGAGGAAGTACCTCTAATGCTTTCAACACTGGTGTCACAACCATCAGTTTTACCTTATGCTGTAACGAAACTGATTGTGCTCAAAAGGTTGCTCAAGAAGGAGGAACGCAACTATGCAGAAGTGTTTCTTCAGTGAAAATGGTTATTTCCAAAACCAAATATGGATTATCACCCCAATCAACAGTTTCCAAACATGTTTAATGCATGTTAGACAAAGAAATACTCTTAAGAGCTAATGCAGCCTGGTGTTTCACTGCTGCATACAGTTGGTGCCTAAGGTCTGAGCTCCACTGAAGGCACTCCTACCATGGGCTTATTCCCACCACCTCTGTTCTCTAGCAAAGGTGCTCACACTGCAGCCTTTGTTTCTGCAGGGGTAATAACGATGCCTGCCTTCCTTAACCAGTTGCCTATTTTCTCAATATATTTAAGAATTCACCATTTGTGAGACTATTACCACTGCGATATTTGCTTCAAATTAGTAATAGGCACAAAGTTATTTCATGACAGGAGAGAATTTGGGGAGGCAGGACAGGCAGTCAATGACTGCAGAAACCATGTTTCTTCAAGAAGCTAGTCCAAAAAAAATTAATCTCAGCATCATCAAAAATAAAATAATCACTTGTTATAACAAATCACTGCCAGTTTTACAAAGTATAGATGGAAGACTGATGTTCTCCAGTTTAGTCTTCCCATAATACAACTCTTTTGTATAACCTCTACTCCCTTTATTAATGCGAGCACTACTGTGAATAGAAAAAATATTAAGCTTGAAATTAAAAAGAAAGATGCAGATATTAGAGACTAGAATCTACCCTTTTTTCTTTCATAGATCTACAACAAAGGAATTTAATCTGATCAGCATTGAATTAAATAGTCACGATTTTCCTGGAAAATGTGGCATACCTAGTGATAAGAGTAGTGGAGATAAGCTACAGAGAAAGAACATCTAGTTCTACTAGTGCAGTACTATAATAGCTTGATTTACACAGCACAGAAGTATGATCTGGTACTACATCTATTAGGAAAAACTGAGTACTGTCAGGACTACAAAGATGTTACAATGAGGCTCAATAGACCAATTTATGAAATTATTTTAAAAAACAACAACAAATCAACACATGCTGTGATGATGTTTCTCATGAGTGGTTTTAGAGATACAGTATAATGTAACTTACAAGAGGTCCACAAATTAAATCTTCAGCATAAATCTATGCATAAAATTGTATTTTATCCAAAGGTTATTATCTGAAGGAGTGTTATATGACACCAGATTAACAACAAAGGCCAGGAACAAGCAGAACAAAGAATTTTGCATGCTAAGTCAAAATTTTATGCCACTATCTACACATATTGGAAATCAAGACCCAAACAAAAAACACACACACACAACAAAAGCCACATGCAAAGACAACCCATCTGAAAACACAATTAAAGATACCACTGATTTTCACATAGGAAAGATACATGAAGCAAGATCCATCATTTATTGCTTTTGCAACAACTTAAGGTAATACTCCACAGGCTCTTCTGGACTGATTGCTACAGATAATAGATCTTACAAGATGTGTATTCCAACCTACAGAAACTGCAAATTTAGCTGCCAGAATTTAGGTTCTGCAACTGGAAGAAAATGTAGTCTTGAAAGTGCTAAATTAACAACAGACAGAATCCTAAGTCAACTACAGAAGTCACGCAAAAATCCCCAGAGGGTCAGCTAGTGAATCTAGATCTGCAATGCCTGTGGGCACTATACCATTAAATTACGAGAAACTGATACTACGATCTATTTCCAGTCAAGCAAGGCAAGACATTTGAAGAACTGATAAGGAAAAAAGAAGCAATATTCCACAAAATTTATTAGGGGAAAAAGAAAGATTTGCTGCGTCATAGAGACAATCAACTAACTCTCCAGACTACCCCCACCACTTTAATAAGGGTCACAGGAAAAATCCTCTCTATAAGACACAATTTGGTATTATCTGAAGAAATCTGAACTCCTTGAGCATGGAATCATTCTTAAACCTACCTTCAACTGGACCTTGCCCATGCCATTTCTGCAAATCTGAAAGACTAAAAGTGAAGCAATGCTGAAAAAAATCTATCCTGCTCTATGCTGACTGCAACACCAAGTTCAGTACCGTGCAGTATAACGCAATTCTTGATTATAACAGGGTGATATTATACGCAGACAGAAAGCCCAAAATAGCTGATCAATAAGCAGAAGTAACAAAAAACAGCCATGAACAGAAAGTTCACAGAAAATATAGCACTAGCAACTCTGACTAGAAGTTTTTAATCAAACTATCAGAAGAACTAAAGGAATAGAAAACCTACTTTTTTAACCTTCTCTTTTATCTCTGAAAAGAGATGTAATTTATGAGCAACTAGCTGACTATCTTGAGATGTCTCTAGGGAGCTCAGTAGCAAAGAGTAACAGTCACATTTGAAGCAGTGTTATTACATATATTCACTGTATTTAAGACAATGTTTAACTTGAACTTCTTATTACCTGTCCTATCTTCCCAGGTTCTAGTGGATAAAGAGCAACCCCACAGTAAAACTGAGGAATAAACCTGTATTACCCAAGCCTGCAATTCAATTCATGGCCAATTTCTAAAAAGCACATAGGTGGTTAAAGTGCCTTATCTCATACTCGATTCAAATACAGGCACTAGATATTGAAAAAAAAAAAATAGAACAAAACACCATCAATTTTCTCTAGGTCATTTGGAGAACACTGGTAGAAACATTAAAAGCAGCTCCTCTACAATAAGCAGTCTGTCATTGTAACTGTATAATAAAACTGTTTTCTTCATCCTAACTTGGCCACCTACTATGAGATATGTAGGTGAGGACACAAGACATTAATTTCCCAGCCTTTTTATGCTTGTATTGATATTATAGGAACCGAAGAAACCTTATTTTTCTGTTTACAATGTTTTTTTTTTTCCTCAGGAAAACCAGTGTAACTTGTAGTTCTGAAGAAAGCATAAAGTTAAAATTTCTTATGTCATCACTGTGCTGAACTGCCTTGGTTATAATGCAAATGTCGCCCAGGCTTCAGGTCCTACAACTTCCTTTCCATTAGATCTATCAGTGTGGCTGTTTGCTAGTGTAGTTACTCTTCATGCATTTAAGTAGAGAAATCCCAGATAAAAGCAAGTTTTAAGCAGTACGGAAAGCTCCTCAGTGTCACCTCACTCCATTTTCTAGCACGGACTATTTCAAATAACATTTCTGAAAAGTTCTGGCATCATTCAGAAGCCTATTATTTAAACAAGTATATACTATTAACCTGAGAACAAAATGTTTTCTATTATTGCCATTTGGAACAATCAAACCACTAAAATGAAGCACAGTTGTGACTTTAATCACTACATTTTAGAATATACTCACCCTGGATTATAAAGCATAACCGCTGACAGGTTCTCACAAGATTTTGAAAGATCTGTCATAGACAAGCTGAAGGAAGACAGCAATCCACTCTAACAACAGAATGGAAAATACATGTATCAGACCAACATTGATGTGTTTACAAACTCTTATTTTGTTTCACTCGATGAAATATTAACTAATGTATGTGAAGCAAATTAAAAAGTATTCTACCACAATCAAGTTACGTCTGAATTAAGAACAGGTTTAAACTTCCCCAAATGCTGATTTAATCCCACCTTTCTTTTTTCCCTTAGTTTTGCAGCTTCTTTGGGGTGGTTAAAGCGAAACATGTTGGTTCTTCCAAGTAATATAACAGCACCTGATGAGAAAAAAAGCACACATAACTCATTGACAACATACTGTACCTGAATATGCCAATTCTTCAGACATGCAAGATGTAAGCAGAGACTTCCATTAAGCAAGAGCAAAATGAAAATGCACTTTGACAATTCAAGCATATAGAAATGAAGAGTCACAGCTACATTAATTGCTATATACGGTTTATTCCCTCTCTTCCAACTTCAAAAAAAACCCAAAACCAACAACAAAAACCAAAACACCCACATGTTCACACACAGAAAGCTCAATCCTGTTCATGCAGTTCAGTTACAGAATAAATACAGGTAAGAGGAAGCAGTGGAAGCAGCTGCCCCAATTTAATCTATATATTATTCAACCATGCTGCTTTGGAAGCCACCAATAGGTAACACATACAGTGGGAACATCCATAAATGTGACTAAGAACAAACCTGTCCATCCATTGCTGTTCACAGCTATGTTTGAATCCACCTACACTGAAAGCCCCAGATCTCCATAATTTGTATTCTCACTTATTGTTTGCTTCTCTATGCGGAACAACACTGAAGTTTATTCAAGTCACTCAAAATAGGACTATTAGACTTTTATATTCAATAGCTATTTTCCCAGGGAAGAACATTAAATAATTCATATTGCTCAATGCTCATCCATGATTGTTAAGATACAGGTCACAAGTAAGAAGATTCTGGGCAATTCTTATCATATTTTAAAGATTAATACTTTCCTACTAAGTAGCGTATTGTCAGTGATGTCTCACTATTGTCATAACATAGAAGTCTTCCAAGTTAACCATCACCAAATCAATCATTTATTTGTCAACCTTCAAAAAGGACTCCATTACACTCAAAGCATGAAAAAACTACATTTAGACTGTTCAACAAATTCCTACCATCTGAGAATGAAATGCTGTCCTTAATAAGGAATACTCTTCTGAAAATTAGCTTAATTGGGAATATCAACCCAAATAAGGTCATTCAGTCTTGGCAAATAAAAGACAAAAAGCACTGTAGTTATAACATCATTTCTTGCTGTATACACAAGAACTCAATTTTTTGCACCACATGAACAGTCTAATCTTAAAAATCTTTAAAAAAACCCTTCATAGATCTGTAGGTAGGTTTGTATTGCAAAGTCATTTTGATACCAGCTCTAATTTATACGATGACCTTTCCTTTGAGAAGTGTGCTGGGCATGCTTTTTATGTAAACATCTTAAAAAAGATCCCTGATGATCATGACTGTTGTAGCAAAAGGGTTAAAATTGGTTTTGGTCTATCACTGCTTTGTATGTTCACAGTTGTCCCAAACATTTATCTGTTCCACTCTTGCTGCCTGCCTGAAGGCAGATTCTGTGACAGTGAGAACTTCTAAGAAATTCCTTCAGTTATTTTCAAATGAAGATAAAAATTACTTGTAAATATTTTTTATCACTTTACCAAGTAGAAGCACTTTAATTAATTAATTAAAACTTCAGAATGAATACAGATGTGTTTCTAATCTCACCAATTTAAAAGAAAACAGGGGAGAGGCTTAAGCAAGTATGTAACAGTCAAACTCAGATGGGTCATATAAACAACTCCTTAGTTTCTCTTTTAGCACTTCTCCGAATCCTATGATCATTTTTGTATTATTCTATTATTAAAGAAAAACTCTACAATCATAATTCCCACTTGACAAAACCTTGATAAGCAACCACATCAAAGACTTTTTAGGAAAATAAGAGTCTGGACAAAACTGTGCAGTCAAATATTTCCTATGCACCAGGTTTGAGTGTCAGGTGTTGTATCAAAATGCAAATATCCATCAGAATGCAAATATTCATAGTGCAGCGTATAAGTTGTCATGGAAACATAACTGGATTTGCTATGGGGTTTGCCTTCCATTTATTTACTGTAAGCAACAATTCTCATTCTCCTTGATGGTAAATGGCAAAGCAAAAAAGTATGCCAAACAGAGAAACACAACAACAAAAAATAAGCAAAATGCAATTTAACTGTTTGACTCCAACAAATAAATGACTAGACAGCAGAGAGAAAAAAAAAGTATATATAAGAAGAGTGAGGATTGAATGGCATCAAGCATCTCTGACCTACATGGAGCATTATTTTGGAACTGTGCGAACAAATGTATCTATAGTCAAGATCTTACCAACTTCTAAAACTCACTTTTTAACATTTAAATGGTTTTCTCTTATTAACGAACTACAAAAAACAAGTAGTGTGAAGTCACATTAAGTAGAGAAGGGTTGGCAGTTTGGCCTAAAAAAGTGAAAACTTGGTTTAAATTGAGGATAAATTTAAGGTAAAGGACAAAAGGACAAGCTCTAACTGTGAATATTAATTCAGTTACCTCTAGAAATCCTACTGTATGTTGTTAAGAATAAAAAATATTGTGGTAAGTTACATTTACACAAAAGGGCCACATCAGCCAGAATTCACAAGTGCTGGAAATAATCTGTAGAAGGAAGTGCTAATTAATTACTATACTTTTTTTTTTACTTCTTTTTTTTTTAAACTCTGTGACAGTCTAAAAACTTTACACATTGAATACTGATGAACAGAAACATTTAAAGGTATCAGCAGTTAATCAGTGTTACCTAAAGCGGATATTTAAGGAGGCTGACACTTCATGCTGGGAGACCATATGCTAATACAGGTCAGATACATAGATTGCACACAAGTCATTAAAACTAGTTATTTCATCAGTTTTGCCCACTTGATGCCATAGCCGCCACCCTTCTCTCAGCACCAGTCTGGTTACACAGGCTACAAGTCAGGTTATGTAGCTCTTTTTTCCAATTTAATAACTCAAAGCAACCCTTCCCCCTTCTTTGCAATTTGAAAATTTCTTTAGAAATTTTTTAGACAGATCATAGAATCATAAAACTGTTTAGGTTGGAAGGGACCTTTAAGATCACCTAGTCCAACCATCAAATTAACTCTGAGAAAAAACCAACAACTCATCACTAAACCATGTCACTATGCATTATGTCAACTCATCTTTTGAATACCTCCAGGGATGGTGCCTCAACCACCTCCCTGGGCAGCCAATTCCAATGCTTGATAACTGTTTCTGTGTAAAAATTTTTCCTGATACCCAATCTGAATCTTGAACCTCCCCTGATGCAACTTGAGGCCATTTCCTCTTGTCCTATTGCCTGTGAATTAGGAGGAAAGATTGACACCCACCTCTCTACAATCCCCTTTCCAGGTAGTTGTAGAGAGTGATAAGGTC
>VZRU01001967.1:4237-14845 GCA_013398155.1 Pedionomus torquatus
GCCATCGTAACTACACAGGAGCATTTTGATCAATTGGCACAATCTAAAGGTTAAAAGTTCCAATATGCAGCTGACCTGGGGAAAAATAAGAGTGACGGTAAGTTTAAAATTTAAATATTCAATCAAGCCATTTCTCCAGGACACAATTTTCAGACTACTTTGATGAATTCTGCCAAAAGAACAGGCGTCATAGAAATCCTCAGCCTCAACCTCATATTCACTTTTTTTGTCCCATTTCCTGCACAAAGTTGGTCTTCAGATGAGTGATCTGGGGAACCCCAGAAACAGAAGTCCTAGGACAACATGATCAGCAGCACAAACCTCCTCCCTGTATGTGCACACCTGAAAATCCCACACCACCTCTGAACACCTCCCACAGTCTCCCTGACTGCCAAATGGGGGACAAAAGAACAAGGTGATGTGTTAGGTGCCTATGAGAGAGGATGTTCAGGAGCTGGGGCAGGGAGATACTTCAAGCATTACCAGACTCTTCCCACTATGCGGTCATGCAATCAAGAGATTAATTACATGGTTATATTTAAACCTCTTTTTTTTTTCTTGCATGCTTATTTTGACACTGAGTGGTTTCTCCTCAGCTCAGTTACTTCCTAAGCTTATACCTGCAAGGAAGTTCTCACCAAATAAGAGCTGCATTGAACAGGAAACCATTTCAACACATTTTCCCCAAGAAAGCCCCACAGTGGCTCCTTTTTCTTCAATAAACATGCATCCCACAGCCAGAGCTGCCATGCTAGACTTTTGCACGTTCAGCTCTTAGAGATAAACTGGTGAGGGTATAATATGCAAAGTTTTATAAAGCTGAGCCATCTCTCCAACTAGAGTACTGGCAGCTCCAAACTTGGCTTTGGACCTTCTCACTTCACAACAAACCTCAAATACCGTATCTGGAAATCAAACTTCAGCTGCACATTGGCTGGAGCACCATGACAAAAACAAGGTTGGATGGTGTGTTTTTTTTCTCTAAGAATCTGCAGTACATGCAGAAAAGAACAGCATTTTGGCTTCAAGGCCTCAGAAAAACAGAATTCAGTTTTTCCATTCTGTCATTATTCTAGCAAAGCCCTACAGGTAAATAAGCCTCATTTGTTTGCACTGACGTCTCTTGGAGACACTTGGGAAGACTGGATAGTGGCTAAATTCATAACCAGACAGGTATCTCATAAACTAAGGCTTATTTGTATTGCTCACGTACACTCCTGCAGAAAAAGGTATTTCAAAGAATTTTAGCCCTTATGAAGCTGCTCTGACTTTATAACCCTCCAACAGACAGGCAGGTACCTGGAAAGAAATGCTTTGCAGTAAAACCCCACATTTAATAAAGCGCTTTTCCCCCTGAGATCTCAAGCACCTGCAGAAAGCGAGCTGCTGTCATCACCTCCCTGTCACCGGTGCCGTGACTTGTTCACAGCAGGGGGAGAAGGTTTGACCGGGACCCAACTCTTCTTAAGTCCACACGTGCTATCCATTAGGCTTAAAGACCCTGACAGGAGTCAGATACATAGCTCCAAGTCACACACAGTTTATGCAAACATAACTTAGAAGTAAATGATCTAAAATAGAAGTATGCAGAAGAGAAATGGAAGGTGAAGCAGGCAACCAGCACGGGCTTGCTGCAGAAAGCAACACGAACTACAAGCAAGTCACAAAAGCCACTAATATATTAGGAAGGCAAACCTTTACATGGAACTTAAACTAGTTCTTTATATTGGTTTCTGCTGGATTCTTACGCCAGCTTATGATTGGGTATGTAGCAAGGTGTATGAATTTTTTTCCTCTACAGGAGATCTTGACTTGGCTTCTCCAAGGCATGCATAACTCCCCTAATGCAGGACATGGCCAGTGGGTCCCAAGTGCAGTATGCATGGTGAAGGTTATATAAAAAGGGAGAGCATACCTCCTCATACTCTTTAATACTATTATTGATACTATTGTTTAATGAGAGAATATCCTTGAGGCTGGGAAAACCTCAAGGAGTCTCGGAGCTGACACCTGTACTCAGGATTGGTTTCCTTGGTTATGAGAGCTGGCTGGACTGTTTTAACAGACAGTGATATCTAATTTAATTACATATTAGACAAAGCACTTTTGATTATTATTCAGCCAGCCAGAATCAATTAATTTCTAAGTCCTTTTTCCATCCTAATTTTTTCTACCCTCTTGTCTTTTACCTTGTTTTCAAGCTTTTTCTGAGACCCACCTCTCTCAAGACAGATGTTTACTTCTAACTTGCCTGGTCAATTTTTTTTTAATGATGATTCCCCTTCAACTCATTTCCACAGTTTATAATTTGATTCTTGGGTTGCTAGAGAAAGCATTTGAGTCACAAAATAATTCTAATAAAGCGCTGAGATCCTTCCTTCCTCCTAGGCCATTTAAAACAGAGTCCATTTAAAGACAGCCCTGCAGTAAACCCTGGTTGACTTTGAATTCCACACACCAGCCATTAACTTCTGATCCATTTGGCACTGGCACACACTTTTAACTATTATTATATCTTTCTCCGCAGCTTAACTGGTGAATTCTTGAAATCCGATTTATTTTAACCACATAGTTCATCCTGATGAAATTGGCTAGTTTACTAAATAATTTTCTGCTCTGCTGTACATACCCCTTGCTTTCCAGATTCATGCAGTGATTGAGAAACAGATCAGAAAGGAGACAATTTTGTGTATTGCTGGGTCAGATATGGAGTGGCAGGAGGAAATCTGGAAGGCAGAGTTTCCCCATTTCCATGAAGTCTAAGGGGAAGTGATTCCGCTTCAGGGACCTCGGGAACAGCTTTGTTCTTCTGTGCAAGAAATCTGCGCTTCAGACCACTGGCCAGAAAGGATGGCAGAGACAGTGAGCAGCAGGACATGAAGCCATGAACCCTTGGTGGTTCCTTCAGTACCCATAGCCATGCAAGTGTGACATTCCCAGTGCTACCCATGTACGGAGATCCCAGCTCAGGGTGAATCAACCTCCCCATGCACCTACAGCCCCAAACACAACTCCTTCCAGCTGCAGACAAAGAATAATTCCCTGTGATGAAGCATTAAACTGTCAGATACCTTAGACCCAGCAAGATCCAAACATGAGCCCTAAACCAAGGTGGTGATGAATATATGGTTCAAACACAAAGCTATTAATGAGATCCATGCAGCATGAGAAATGAAACTGAGAATATTTAGTTACCGCTAGTGAGTCTAAAAAAATTTCCCAGCAACTTAAAAACTTTTCAAATTCCTTATCGTATTTCTTTTAAGACATGGTTTAAGAGAAACTCCTGCCTTGCCAGCAACAGTAATTAAAAAGCAGTTATCGCCTCTTTAACTTGGAAAGGCTGCAGAAGAGCTATGTTCTCAGATTTTTCTCAGAGCTCCTATTACTCAAAAGTAGAGGGCAAATCCTGGTTTGCTACCTAATGCCTCCTGGCTTTGAAGCAAATGCAACTATTGCTCTTTTTATTCACAGGCCCTTGTTTTCAAATAGAAAGCTTTTGGGAATAAGGGTTTACTTAAATTAATTGCTTTTCCTGTTTGGGGAAAAACAAACAAACAGGTTTATTCATTTAGAGAACTTGGCAACTGCAGATTACCCATTACTTTTTTGGAAGAGATATTTTACAAAGAATGTTAACCCACAAATTCAGTAAACATACGGGATTTGCAAGTTAATCCAATAAGGCCATTATGGGGTTGCTCCAGAGGACTAGTCACCATCAGGAGGGGAAAGGAGACTAATTCTAAAAAGATTTATCTGAAGCCATTTTCATTTTGGGAAGTCAAGAGCAAATTTCCCTTTTAGTAATGTTGGTTTGGGGGAAGGGAGGAAGATAATGACAGAGACAACAAAAAAAATTTTGTGCCCATGTAAGTGTGTTTCACATTATATATCTGAGCTTTAAGGAAAAACAAAATAGCATTTATCTATATTTGGCATTTTTCACACTACAGTAGCTAAAAATAGGAGACAATATCCCTTAACTTCAAATATTAAGGTCCAGAGTGGCAACCTTTGATTCATACTAATTTTAGTAGCTGTTTATGTGAACAATCAATTTGAAAATTGTGCTGTTACTAGTATCTATCAAACAAGCAATAAACAGTTAATAAATTTGGGAATACTTACACTCTTGGGGAAATAAGTATTAACACATCCTTCTGTTTCCTAGGTCCTATGGGCCATTTAGACTTGGCATGTAGGCTTATCCTCTGCACCAACAGCTACTAACATAAGATACAGCAACTTAATTCTCAGCGGACTGGATTATAATCTCTTTTACAATAGTTTAAATAAGGAGTAGCTGCTGACAGTCCATGAAGCTGCACAGGTATGAGAGAGGCAGGTCTTCATGAGCAGTTTCCTCTCTGCATGTCTGGCATAGACAAATCTGCCCAAAATACACAATATATTTCTGTGCTCCTTAAAGGGATTAGCTATTCTACTGAGCAAGCGCAAGAAACAATTAGAGTAATTATACTAAGTGTATACACATCCTAAAAAGCATGTAAAGAAACACTTTTCACTGCTGTCTTATGAATTCTTAGATAAGGCAGGCTAAATTCCCAATTGACATAACCCAAAAATTGCTTAAAATATTTATATGACATTGCCCTCTAGAGGAAACCGAGAAAAATCTGTGCTTTAGTAGAACTTCTCTACAGATGAAAATGTAAAATGTCGTTTTCAGCAAAACGATTAATGTGTTTGTTAGAAACCATTTTCAGTGAAAATGTCACGCACTCATTTAGCTTCATTTATCATCTGCAAGTTTTCAAGAAGCAATTCCCCAACCTCTAGCCCATTTTCCTCATCTGGGCTCTGTGTTCAGATAGACGGTATCAGAAAGTTTTCTGGTTACCACACGTCCGTGTTTTTCTTTTCACTACCAGAACAAAAATAGCCCAAGCTATGAAAAATCAGCAAGCACTTAATAATTCTTCAGTTATCATGGCATAAATTGTCACTGGTCAATATGTATGAGGATGAGAAGGAAGACATCAGTGACTTTCATTTCATCAAACAGTTACGCTGCTGGCCTGAACCCATTCCAATGATCAAGTAACAGACTGTGAAAATACAGTCAAAACAATTGCTCTATTAATCTATTTTGCTGGGGGAAAAAAATCTCTTTTCTTCTATTTTTTAGAAGATCATCCAGTTATCTATAATACCTACTAAGAAGAAGGGGAAAAATAGAGCCTGCCACCTTTTTAAGCAATAGAAAGAAGTCTTAGGCATCAGCAGTAAAAATAATCTTCTTCAGTCACATTTCAACAATTCTATCGCATTTTGAAATAGATTGAATCCATTTTCCAACTACCTGTAGTTTTTCACAGTCTTGTTAAAGAGCCTTCAGTCTGTCTGGGCTTTCTCAATCTCGGATGCTCTAGGGTGAAGTTTGCTGCTAATCATCACATTCACCCTCCTCTTATCCTGTCTCGGTAGGGACAAGTCTTCCAGAGCTGCTGCAGACCTTCAGGCAGTGCCTGCCAACTTCGCTTTTTACTAGTACTGGTCTGTTAAAAGTACTTCTCTTTGGAAGCCCAGATGATCTTGCTGAGTGTCACACATTTCAGCCAGAGAAAGCACCAAGAACCATGAGTGATGCTGCAGAGCCTGCAATTGATACCTAAGCCCTTCCCATCTTAGCCTACATCTGACAGAAAGAAGACAGAAAAATGAGTTTCAAGGAGTATGTGATACTGCTTAGAGCTGGAGGCAAGTGTCACATCAGATAAGAAAAGCAATGGGTTTTCCACCGGGAAAAAAAGCCCATCCCCAAAGCCATTCACAGCAACAGCTTTCTCCGGAGTTACATACCTGCCTCTCCAGTGATCACACCTACATTTCTTATATTTATCCTCTCACTTATGTCTGTAGATGGCAGGTCCATGCTTACAAGCTGTCTCTCTGAGGCTGATGTTAAGCACAGCCTCTGCCTGCAGAACCATCACCTGGTCATCATTTTCAACCCTCCATAAGCCTGATGCTGTCCAAGCCAGGCCCAATTTCCAGTGACAGGGGATAATCAGATTTTAAGCTGCTGCCATCATTAATGCTGTTAGCTCTGGAGGGTCACGGTTCAGTTCTAGTGCATCTTTCAGGACAGCAACCATCACACCCAACAGTACATGAGTCTGGCTTGTCTAGGTTGGAAGGGACATTTAAGATCATTTGATCCAACCATCAACCTAACTGAAAAAAACCACTATGCATCACTAAAACACATCACTGAGCACTATGTCAACCCATCTTTTAAATACCTCCAGGGATGGTACCTCAACCCCTTCCCTGGGCAGCCCATTCCAATGATTAATAACCCTTTCAGCGTAAAAATTTTTCCTGATATCCAATCTAAACCTCCCCTGGCCAACTTAATGCCATTTCCTCTTGTCCTATCACCTGTGAACTGGGAGAAGAGACCAACCCCCGCCTCTCTACAGCCTCCATTCAGGGAGTTGGAGAGAGCGAGAAGGTCTCCCCTCAGCCTCCTCTTCCTCAGGCTGNTCTCCAGACTGAACAACCCCAGCTCCCTCAGCCTCTCCTCATAAGGCTTACTCTCCAAACCCCTCACAGGCTTCATTGCCCTTCTCTGAACCTGCTCCAGCACCTCAGTGTCTTTTTTGTAGTAAGGTACGGTACTCGAGTTGGGGGCTCATCAGTGCTGAGCAGAGGGGGTCGATTGCCTCCCGAGTCCTGTTCATCACTCTGTTCCTGATACAAGCCAGGATGCTGTTGGCCCTCTTGGCCACCTGGGCACACTACTGGCTCATGTTCAACCGGCTGTTGGCCAACACCCCTAGGTCCTTTTCGACTGGGCAGTTCTCCAGCCACTCTTCCCCAAGCCTCTAGCGCTGCATGGGGTTGTTGTGACCCAAGTGCGGGACCCAGCACTTGGCCTTGTTGAACCTCATCCCATTGGCCTCGGCTCATCAATCCAGCCTGTCCAGATCCCTCTGCAAAGCCTTCCTACCCTGTTTAAAGCAGGTTTCTATGCTACAAATTACAGGAAACAAAGTAGTCTGTCCTGTCTGGGCGAGTGCCCACACAGCTTCATGCCTGAAGTACCTCATCCCATTGGCCTCAGCACATCAATCCAGTCTGTCCATAGATGAGATCATTGTCATCTTGCGGAGCAGACCTGAAACCCTTCTAAGAATGGGAGCCTGCTCATCTAGCCCAATGCTATGAAAAGAACTACCTCAGTGAAGGCTGAAGAAGCTGTGCCTTTCCACGACTCATGACACATCAGTCAGTACAGGTGGGAAAGGACAACCTGCCACGTATCTTGCTGTCACCTTGCTCTAGTTGCCTCCTCCTCCTGGAGCAGCTTGGTGCTCCTGTCTCATGGAAATCAGTGTTCAGCCCACAGCCTGCTTTGTTCAAAACTTTGGATCCCAGAATATGAAGAGAGATTCACATTTATAGATTAAAAGAGACACAGTGAATGACTGCACATTGCAAATTGGTGTGTAAGGGCACAAGCATTATAGAAAGAGCAAGAATAATGGGCACAAAATGTTCCTTGCTCGTGTTTTTGAACATCTCTATTTTTAATTATTGATGGCTGAAACTGCTCTCTGCTAGCAAATGCACTGCCGGAGCGGCTGTGAAAATAACTGCTGCTGTGGCTGAAGGCCTCACCTGCTCCTTGGCTGGGCGCTGGAAAAAAAGCGACCTTATTTTCTGCATTCCAGCAGTTTGCCAATTAGTTAAGTTCTGCTGCATCCTGACTGTGCTTCCAGATGACCTAAGAGCATGGGACGCTTGCTGCATGCGAGGCTGAAAATCCCACTGGGGATGGAGAAGGGGCTTTTGCTGGCTCCTTGGTGCCAGGGATAAATGAGGAGGCAGGAGAATGATTCACCAAACTGGGCTATTCCCACAGCCGGTGAGCGGGGAGGGCAGAGCTCCCTCCCAAACAGTGGGCTTGTTCTGTCGTAATTACAAGTTCTCTTGTAATTACAGTGTGGTGGGAACAGCAAATTAAATGGAGATAGATGCAGAGCCATACATCTGGCAAAAAAAGTACAGCCTTCTAAGGAGAGGTTTCATAGCTCACTGGAACAAAACAAAAGCGCACCCAAAAAAGAGTTCAGGACAACCCACTCTGTAGCCTCTGAAGCTTTCACACTTCCTAAGGCAACACCACCAACCTCTGTCCAAGTCTTTTCAAGACTGATGCAATCCCTCGGAAAAGAAAGTGTGCAGAGCCAGGGCTGGGGAGTGTTTGCTGCAGATGACCCTGGGGACATCTCCTAATTATACATTTATGTCCTCTGAGGATCACGCTTTCCACCAGGAGAGGACAGCCTGGTTCTTCAGTGGCAACAGCGTGCAGAAGGCAGCAACAAGCTTCCAAAATTTTGGGACAAACATGCAAACACATATAGGATGTGAGCTACTGAAATCAATGGGAGCTTTTCCATCGTCTTTTATGGCTTTTAGATAAAACTGAGCTGAGCAAGAAGATAAATAAGATGCAAAATTGAAGAAAGCCTGTTGAGGAGGCAGATGTAGTAGTGGGATGCTGCAAATGACTATCGTTGTGTGGGAAGGAGCTTTGACTTTGCAGAGGCTGGGATCAGGATTGGGAGGTTGAGAGGAAAGGCAGGAACCGGAGTGCACAAGGGGAAACTGAGTGAACCCATTTTCAGATTAATAAAGCAAAGAAGACAAACAAGCTAAATGATCTCTGCTGAGTTTAGGGATTAGTGACCTTCTGCTTAAGTCTTCGGCTCTTGAGAGAGGATTTGGGATAAAGCTCATTTCTTCATAGCAATTTATTTCTCAACACATGTCGCTAAGCCTGCTCATACCTTTCCTGATGACAAAAAAAGAAGAGAAGAAAAACACTTCTCTTACTCCTGTTATATTTTAGGGGGAAATTAATATTCACTATCAGTGTAAAATACTGTGCTTCAGAGGGGGCTTCACACTACAGCATACAAGGCCTTAGGACCACAGGGAGACTCAATGCTGTATCTGAGAAATGTCAGACATCCATAGGCCTCCTGTCATTCTGAACAGGTTGAGCACACATTCACTCTCTCCCTGCTCACAGCAGCTCAACTGGAGGAGGAAACCCTCAGCTGAGATCCCTACGTGCTGCTTATTTTCCATCCTCAGGACTTGCACGCCGGGCAGCTCAGAGGGCACATCAGCACACGCCTCCCACCCGTGCCCCTGATAACGAGCCCCAGGTCTCAGCCTCTGTGCCCTGATCCATCGCTCAGCAGCAGGAAGGTTGGTAATGTGATATAAAAAAGGAAACAAATTCAGCTCCACAATAGGTTGGAGGTATTTTTCAGGTCAGTTATGAGAAATCTATTCCCCGAGATTGCATTTGGAGGCTGCAGTCTCTGGGACCCCAGTGCTTGTTTTTCTGTGTGTAAGTCAGTGCTGTTAATATTTTAACAAGGAGCTCCCACAGAAATGTTTGCCCCTTGGCCAAGGGCAAAGAGCCAGGATACATTTCCATTTGTTTTCATAGTGAAACAAAAATATTTTCTTATGAACATAACCAAGAGAAGGCCCTGCTAACACCAGGCAGAGCAGCTGCTTATACTGAGGAGCACTTTGTGTTGGCAGCACTTTTGCTTTAGGAAGGAGGTGAGGAAACTCAGTGAAATCACAGCAATCAATCCACGCAACCTGACATGCCCGGGAGGAGGGTGTGTGGGGAGACAAAGTTTTCTGTGATGACCAGGGATAATTTTATTGGGGTGATTTTTTTTCCCCTAAATTAAAGGATGTATAAAGGAGATTGCTCTACCAAGCAGAAAATAAATCCACAATAATTTCCAGAGAAACAGTCTGAAAACTTCCCCTTCCACCATAACACAGGCATCTGAACACCCTAATGCCTGACTCTACTAGAGAATGGATTTGTTACCAAAATAAAGTTAAAGTAAGGGCCCCCAGCTGATGAGCAGAGGGAGCACAGCCCTCGGTCCCCATCCCCACACACCAGACAGAGTACCTGGAGGTGTCCTGGACATGCTGCCGAGTAACACTCTACTATAGAACCCTGCAGACACTCCTGAGACAACCGTGGCCCGGGACAATGTGGCCATGGCGAGGACAGCCAGCCTCCCGTGGTGGCAGTCTCACCACAGCGTGGCAGGAAGCAGTGACCCACAGCAAATGCCAAACTGGGGCACTGCACTTTGATATTAAGGAGTCACTGCATCCAGGGGGAGATGGGCTTCCCAACAAGAAAATCTTTCTGTTGCAGGGGCCAAGACATTTATGATGATTAAAAAAAAATCCATTCAGTTCAAACTTCCGAGCAAGGGGGAGCTATATAAAAAGTGCCTTGAAAGGTGTGGGTTTTTAAATCACACTGTCAGATATTTGAGCAGCTCTACTCAGACACAGCAAAGGTCCCTGTTCTCCATTCCTGTCCCTTCAGCAGATAGAATCATAAAATATAGAATCACAGAATCATCCAGGCTGGAAGGGACCTCCAAAGGCCATCTAGTCCAACCTCCCCGCAGTCGCAGGGACACCCCCAACTAGACCAGGTTGCCCAGGGCCTCATCGAGCCTCAACCTGAATATCTCCAGGGAAGGGGCCTCAACCACCTCCCTGGGCAACCTG
>VZRU01001967.1:21959-36802 GCA_013398155.1 Pedionomus torquatus
TTAGCAAGATAGAGGGTTGGAAAGGTTTTTTTTTTTTACCTAGGATCACTAGGATCTGTGAAACAAGAAACCCTGATGCAAGTCAAGTCTGGGCAACCAGTTGCCTTCCAGGAGTGATTTTCTAGCAGAGGATGCTGCTCTGTGAGCAGTGCACCAGGAGGCAACAGCTTTGAGCTTGCAGCCTGCCCCTGAAGATGTGGATGTAGGGCTTGGGTAAGGCAGAAGAGTCTGCAGCCTGTAGCAAGACACCACGAACAGAAGTGGGAAGGGAGACTCTTGCAAAATGCTACTGCCCAGAAGCTGGATCTGAAGTGTTCTGCCACCTTCCTGGCTGTGTGGTACCACCTAGATGGACAGGAGTGATCAGGCAGGAAGAGGGACAACATGTCAGGGCCACAGGTGACGCTCCTAGGAGGACCCCAACATCTTCATCAACAGGGTGATGTTACACCGATGGCTTGACCAGGATGGACATCAGCTCAGGAAAGGAGAAACTGTCCTGTTACTTAATGACAGGTACTGTGAGCTAGGCTCAGGGTAGGAGACATAGAGAACAAAACTAGAGGAAAGAATAAAAACAGAAGTAATCTGGACATAGCTCTACAAAGAAGGGGTGATAATACATTCATAGATGGACCAGGAAATAGGGTTAAACCCTCTGAATATCAAATATCTAATGCAACATTGGTGAATATATTGCTTTTAGCACAGAGCTTCAGTCTTATTGAAGATCTCAGATTTCATTTAAGACAAAAGTGATCCTTTGACTGGCATAACTGGAGCTTTCAGTATATAAGCAGATATATATCTGGAATACTGACACAAAGATTCATAGCTTATATAGGGACAAGCAAAGAATTTAGGCAGCATCTCTTGGTATACCGAAGATAATACATATACTTGCTCTGAGGTCCAGAACACAGAGGAAAGAAGAATTGATAACTTCACTGGTTAATACTAAAAGGGGAAAAAAATACAAAACCACGACAGAGGGCCCAACAACCCCCCAACCAGAAAGATTAAATGATCAGGCTACCTGGTAATAACTGACTCAACAGCACTGGGGGAGTACAAGCATTGAGATATCTTCTAGGAAAGAAAAGCAGCAGGAGACTGAGAGTCCTGGTGCCTTTGGAGCAATGTTCTCACATAACTGAAAGGTCACGTAATCAGTAGGGAAGTGCCTCCAGAGAGGGATGTGTTGGGGGTAAGAAGGTGGAAGGAAACTCATGTAAGTGTGCCTTGTGAAATGATGAAATCTGCCATACGCAAGGGATTGAAAACAGCAAAACAGAAATGCTTGGCTTCGGTACATTAAAATAAGAAACAAAACTGCTGCCAAGAATTCATGGAGGGAAGTTTAAAGGAAAAATATATCAAGGTGAGCTGTAGTTTCTTGAAGAAACAATATTTTGTGCTTAAAAAGCACAGGCACAATAACATCTCAATGCAGAAGAAGGATCAGAAGACTTGGCAGCTTCACGAGCTTTTCATTTACCTCAAAGACAAGAAGAAAGAACACTAAAAGGTTACTGAGCAGGAGTTAAAAAAATAGGGTGAACACACAGGCAGAAATATTAGAAACATCGGTGCATAAAAATTAAATGAAACTTGCAGAAGATAAAAAAGCATTGTTACCCTTTATATATATATTAATATCAAGAAGGCAGTCTGGAAAAGTCTTGCTCAAATAGAGGGAAAGTTATTGAAAAATGACACCCGAAGAGGCATGTTAGTTTGATTTTTGCTTTAGTCCTCGCTAAAACTGCCTACTATGCACAGGGGATTAGTATAGTTATACTACGATACATTAGCACTACAAAGGTGTTCTATCCTCTTCTCTGACCATTCCAAGGTGAGTGCAGCCCTCTGTCCAAGTCAGGGATTTCCAGACCAGCAGGGTGAGACAAACCACCTTTTAAATTCCCTACAAAACCAGTTGAATCTATCCCAGATACCTCCCTTCTGGTCACCTGTGAGAGCTCAGTCAGGTAAGGTGCCAGGGGTCAGGACAAAGGCAAGTGCAGTGCCTGTCTTCAAGGGTAGAAAGGGAGGCAGCAAAAAGGATGCTACATCAGTCAGTCTAGCTTCAACCCCTCTGAAAAACTCTGAAATAAATAAGCAGTTTGCATGTATGTGGAAGATAACAAAAATATAAGCAGCAGCAGATACAGAAGAGACAAGAAAAAAAAATCATATCAAATAAAATTAATTTATTTTCATAACAGAGGAGTTGTTAGATGTCATTTATCTGGGGTTTATTATAGCTTTTGACACCATCTCAAACAACTTTCTCATAAATAAACCAGAGAAACATGATTAAATGAGACTACTATAAAGTCATACCCAGGGAGTAGTTATTAATGATATTCTGTGAAAACAGAAGGGCACTGAGAGTGGAGCTCTGCTGGATCTATATAGTTTAGTTCTGCTCAGCACATTCATTAGTGACCTGCACAATGAAAGAGAGCACACTTACTAAGTCTGCAGATTACACGAAGCTGGGAGTGACTGCAGGCACACTGGAGAACAGGATTAGCATCTAAAATTGTCTTGGCAAAAACCTAAAAAACATTGTCTAAATATTAGGATAAAGTTCAAGGATAAGTTCATAGTATTACAGGAGGAAAATCACATGTAGATGAGGGGGGGGCAATATTTTGGGAAGAGATGCAGGGTTCATAGTGAATCATTTCTGTCAATAAAGTCTGGCTGTTGGGGGGAAAAAGGGGTCACTGTCCCAGAGTGTGTTGAGAAAGACAAAGCCTGCCAGGTGTGTAAAGTATCTCAGTAGCTTCACATAGAGCCGGGAAGGTCTCAGCAGCAAAACTCCACAGCTGGAGCAGAGTACTGACGTGACTACCAGTCTACAAAATGTGACTTACTAGGAAGAAATACTCATAAAATTAGGGTCTGCTAGTCTAAAAAGGAGAATGCATGGCAGGTTGTGTGTGAGAACACAAGCTAAAGCTCCTCGAGCACCTAAAAATTCCCCCACAGAAAAGAGCAGTCTTGCCCATGGTGGAGTCACATTGGGGTAGGTTTAAGCTAGCAGTTAGGTAACACTAATAATGATGAAGAACATCAAAGCACCAGAGGACACTGTCTCGGGTGACTGGAGTTTACATCACTCATGGTCTCTGCAGTAGGCTAGACAAATAACTGCCAGGAGCAATGATTAGAGCCAATCTCTTGAGCTGGGCTGTGGAAAAGAACAGATCTCTCCATTTCAACCCCTCTTTTTTTTTTTCCTTTCAACATAATTTTCTATCTTAGAGAGAGGAGAGTGAGAGGTCATACAATGGGTAACATCCAGCGAGTTAGACTAATGACAACATTTTCATTGCTTTAATTGAAAACTCTGGTATGTGTCCCAGCAACCACATGGGGTTCAAAACCATTCAAGAGCTGGAGGTGACCAAAGAGATCATCCTTTGTGGCCCTTTTTGGCTTAATATTTTAAGGAGTTTTGCTCTTAGCTCATTAGTTATGACATTGGGTCAACGTGTTATGGGCTGCCCTTTGCAAACTATCCCCAGACTGAAAGCACTGCTCTAATCTCAAGCCTGCAAAACACAGGACTCCTTGAAAGCTGCTCCCCGTTTTAGCTCCAGAGTCTCCAAATCCCCTTTGTGTTGGCACATGCAGGCACAACTCAGTGTTCACTTCAGCTTCAGTCGTGCAGTTAGCTGGGCAGGGTGAGGTGTTCAGGGTCATCTGCATCCCACACAAAGCTCATCCATCGTTCATTTAGTGGCACTGCCATAGGGCTTTCCCCCTCCATACTCAGACGTTCCTCCAGAGATACAGAATGACGGCCCCTCCACTCTGCCAGAGGCAGGCGGCTTTCAAAACTCCATTCCTCCTCCCGCAGGAAAAACCACAGGCATCGATGCACTGCAGGTTGCCTGTCTACGTCCCTGAGCTCACTGCAGAGCCATGGCAGACACTTAGAGATAATCATGTAGATAATTATATAGTGCTTCCAAGGGATTTGATTTTCTCAAACAAAACCTTCTGGCTTAGGAAAAAAGACTTTGACAAGCGTAAATAGGAAATATTCCTTCCAGATGAAACAGGCAGCACAGAGCTGAGCCGAACGTCTCTGGGCAGGTAAGAAGTGTGGCTCAGTCTGTCCGAAGTCAATGGGAGCAAAAAATAGAAAGGTGGTAAGTTGTTCATCAAGGGAAAAAATAGATCTGCCTGATAAAAATGGCAAACTCAACACTAAGGTGAAATTGATTTTTGGTCTCGACTTCCACCAAAATAGACTCAAGACCATGTGAGAAAATTTACTGGAGTCGTCACCACCTTGAGTACTTTCTGTAGGTGACAGACCTGCCCAACCATCCCACAGCCTCATGTGGAATACGAGACTTATGTACCAAAGGCTCTGCTTTTTTGCATTGACACCTGCCTGGAATAAAGGAGGCCAGTGCTGGGAATGGGCAGCCCTGAGGGGACACAAATTCCCTGCCCTGCAGACAGGAATTCCTATTCCTGGGGACAGTGTTCCACCAAAGAGATTTTGTCCTTGTGTCCTTGGCTCTGAATCTCTCTGGGGCTACCGATTACTACTCTCTGTCTAGTCATTTAATCTCATAGCCTACCTGGGTCTCAGTAAATGTGGTCCTTTGAGATTCTTTTGTTTGCAGTTTAAAGGATAAAGTAAATGGGCTAAGGTTTTGCAAGTAGGAGGTTTGCAGCATAAGAGTATCTCAACTGGAAATACAATGGGGTGGGAAACGCCACTTAATTTGGAAACAATTTTAGTCCTACTCAAATAGCAGGGTCAAGAAGCTGCAGAGACAGCATGAGTGCTCAGTTTGAGGAGGATCCTCAAAGGGATTACCTCTTACTTGGCCTCTCAATTTAGGAAGACTCTCACCATCCTGAGCATTGGCTTAGGGCTCAGATTTTCTTTCCTCTGCTGCAGAAGCCCACATACTGCACCCACAGCCAACCCAACCATGGGACCAGCACCCTCCTTTGCAAGAAGACGAAGCTTTTGGGTGAGATGCTCTCAGAGGATCAAAAAGATGCTGAAACAAACACCTTGACAAAACATGGTCCCTTCTCACCCAGCAATACCAACAGCCCAGGTACAACTCCTCTCCATCCACCCACAGATAAAACCAGCTGCTTTGCACTTCAGCCTGCCCAGCCTGGGTACATGCTTCTTCCCAAAGACATGCCACTTACACCCAGCAAGTGGAGGAGCCTGGCTCCTCCTTGACCAGGCACCAGCCACAAGGACCCTGCTAGACATCATCAAATCCAGTCCCCAACTATTCACAGCAACTATCTCACCCTCTACTCAATAAAACTCATCAAATTTTAACTTAAAGAGGTTTTACACCTCTGCTACTTTGCTGAAAAGCTGTCCCACCACACCACATAGTTGGAAATGGTCTGTATTCCAGCTTCAATGCATTCACAATCATTTTATAACTACAGATGTGTATCTTCTACAGTTCTCTGTGCTTCTCGGTGTTTATCAGCTCTTCTCACCTTCATCCCTGGAGTATTTACAGCCAGAAAAAACAGCCTTTACCTGCCCTTCTTTCACCCAGCACTCTCACATAAGATGTGCTCTCAAAGGCTGAAATAACACCCACATAAATGCACTGGATATCGTCACCTCCCTTCCTCAGTGAAAGTTTCTAGTTATGGCTCAGGAAGTAACACACTTTCTTCTTAATCTCCAGCTCTATAACTCAAAATACTTATAGTTAAACATTGGTGATATAAGTGAAGAGAGGCTGCTTCTTTTAGGCTTTCTGAAGGAAGAGCTATCTTAAATGATTGCTTACAGAAGAGTAAGAGTATTTTCTTTGAATGAGTTGTGGCTGGAACTGTCAAAAAGCATATATGGATATTCAGGGCATAAAAACAACTCTTTCCTTCTGATGCGCTGAGCTTTTTCTTCCTACGTCATCCTCAAAAGAGTGATGTAAAGAGCTCCAATAATCACCTTCTCATAGGGGAAAAGAAATATAGAGGGTCATTAAAATGTCCCATTACCAATTTTTAAAAAGGTGATTTGTGCAAACAGCCAACATGTGTTCCTCCAGGATAACCCCTCTGGCATTTCCAGCCTAGCCTACACCTCCAGAAATACATAAATACAGTTATTCCAAAATTTCCTTTCAGCTCCTGAGTGAAATCACTTTATAAGGTTATGTTTGCCAGATACTATTTTATATATAGATGAAGGCATTGTACTTGTTTCCCTACAGTCACCTGGGCATTCTGGCACCAGACAAATAAATCCACTACCAGCAAAACATGTTAATTTACTGATTTCTATTGAAGTGTAGCTTTCATTTATTCCACTTTTTAGTTAGCAACTAGTAGGAAAAAAAAAGTAACAATGGATAAAAATTACCTAGGAACTGAATTGACATTTTTCATTAAAGGACTGCTATTGCTGAAAGATGGTTTTGCTCTAGTGGTCCAAGGCCTTAAATCCTTCAGGACAGTAGTGAATCCATTTTATTCTGGATTACCCAGTGGTACAAATCAGATTTGGGCACACGGTTATGTTTCTGCTGAATTAGCCAGAGTGCATATTTACAGGTCGGCTTTATGCCAGCCATAGGAATACTA
Source organism: Pedionomus torquatus (assembly GCA_013398155.1). Lineage (NCBI taxonomy): Eukaryota > Metazoa > Chordata > Aves > Charadriiformes > Pedionomidae > Pedionomus > Pedionomus torquatus. The sequence goes on from VZRU01001967.1 coordinate 28,569, forward strand.
CTGGTATTTGACCTGGCAATAAAAATTTAAATCTTACACTGGCAGGCTTTGAGAGATTTTGAACAAATTTGAATTGACAGTGAGTTTTATAGCAGTCAGCATTTTATATCTCATGGCCTCAATGCTTTTAATTCAGTTGCAGGAGCCCTAAAGCTGGATTTACTGCACAGTCAAACCACAGCCTCAAGTTTGACCTCAACACAAGTGACCAACAGGAAGATGAAAACTGGGATTTCTGCTCCTTAACATCAGCTGAATCCTCATATGAGCTTGTCACCATGGGCTCCCGTTCTGGCCAAAGGAGAAGAACAAGGACTCTTAGGAAATGGTTATCTAACCTCTTGCAGATCTTTATTTTTCAGACTATATACATGACACCTTTCAAGTGCACTTTCTGCTCCATTGCCTGAAAAATGTCTGGCTAAATCAAATAGAGATATCTGATGGATCCTACTCTAAACCATGTAGTTAACCAGACAAACTGGGCAGAGGAAAATAATCTAATGCAGCATAGCTAAATAAAGGCAGTGACAAACTCTCTATCAGCTCTTGCAGAGAGGTTCCCTGCAATGCTTTCTTAACTGCTTTGATTTTCAAGTATTTATATTGACTACATCAAAAATCAAAAGATCTGTGCAAACATCTAGACTTCCTAAATCAAGCCTAGTAATTGCCAGGATGTTTATAATAGCAGCCCAAGCAAGCCTTGAGAACAAAGAACAGTTCACCAACAGGACACCAAAATAGCCAAGCGCAGAAATGCAAGATTTGTGTAGGACATGTCATACCATAAAAGGGGCGTAACAGTAAGCTAAAAACACAGCCATATACTTGGATTTCTTTAGAAAACCTCTCCACACAAACAGCTCTCTATAGGAGGTGTTTATTTACCAGGTGCTCTCACAGGATCCAAACCTCTGGCAATTACTAAAATCTTTAGTTAAGGAAATTGGATTGTCTCCATTTTTATAAACAGGAAACAGAGCTACAAAAAGATACGCGTCCCATACAGCCTAATCTCAAACCTTGCTCTGGAGAAGCTGCCTCAGGTCTCACAAAACCCACCACTGCCCCTTGACAGGAGCTGCTTGTTAATCCTACAGCCCTGATGCCACCCACTGCCGCCTTCATCTTTATTTCCATGTCTATTAGACAACTCCATACCACTGCTCTCCCACCTGCTTCCTTTCCCACACTACCCAAGGACATTTCTCTTCTACTCAGAAGTGTCCACAAGGCTACCAATCTCAACTTTATACACAGCCCAGATATGACAGTCTCCACAAACAAGCTCATACCAAGAGGTGCATTTCCAAAACGTGTTGTGTGAAATTATACCAGAACTCAGCGTACATACTATGCTGGAAAGTAGTTCCGTGGGACCAGGGACATGATGGGATTTTACTGATATTGCTAAAATAGTATGAGTAGGTGAACACTGAAAGAACAACTGCTGTATGTCAGCGGGTAACAGTAAAACCTGGAAGCGTGCTGTTGGCCAAAGCCTCTGGCTACCACAGCAAGGTCAGGCAGCACAAGCCCTTCCCTCGGTGCAGGATGCTGCAGGTTGCCTGTGTTCAAGCAGCTGGTATCCTCTGGGAACACCAAGCAAAACGCCTTTTGGGACAGAGAGGCAGTCGTGCAGGCAGCCCCAGTCTGAAAGCAGGGAAAGGCAAAGTTGTGGTGCACTTTGCAAGAAAACACTGAGCCAGGGCCACGATGATGCAGTTTCACAGTTTTAGATATTCCATATACTAAACAAACTCTGGGTTGTCTGACCTGCTCATATTGGTAAGGAAGCCTCTGAGAGTACTTTTCAACCTGCCAAGACTGCTGTGAAAAGTACTCTCAGANCAAGAGGAGATTCAGGAACAGACACAGCAAGCTCTTAAACTGGAGAGACTGCCTGGTTCCAACCAGTGGACTATATTTTCCACCATCATTCAGATGAATTAAAAAGAAGCTGGCAGGGGAGGAAGCATCCATCTGGTCATCCATTATTAATGAGATGATCAAACCTAAAACTCTTTCTGACACCGATATAGAAGCCCTTTGGTATGATCAAATTATTCTCTTTAGTCCTCACCCTCTTTTTATACAAAATTGTCTCCAGCAGCCAGCCTTCACTCCAAGTCCAGGTCAGGTGGGATAGGGGAAAAGCTTTGCAATTTCTAAATGACTTTTTAAATCTTTCCAGTATTCTTTCACACTGAATGCACTTTGAGTATTGCAGGAAGATAGGCTTGCCTTTTTGCATTCATTTAAACAAGAATTAAATGACTTATTACAAAAGCAAGACTTAAAATCCACTAATTCTCACATGACCTAATACCCCAAACTATATCAAAGCAAAAGTCTATAGCTGCCAGATAGTTAAAAATACCTATCTACCTACGAGCCCTTAAAAACACGCAATTTTGCAGGAGAACAGAAAAACCTTGCTTAAGGAAATAAGTTATTGCAAGCATGTTGAATGATGGAAGAGCTATATTTAAAGAGTTTCTTGAAGAATGGTGCCCATACAATTCTGTAATTGTCTAGCATCCTCTGTACGCCAACATGCCTAATCATCCTTTGGATCTCTTCCACTTGCTGAAGAGCTCAGAGTTAGTGCTGGGAAGCACCACTGTGAATTCTCAGAGTATTCAGAATTCATTTCTGACATCATTTATAGAAATGAAAACCTGGAGTAACATAATTAAAGTCAGTGATGCTTTTCTGGATTTACTTTACAGTTGTGTAACCACAGCGGAAATCTAATTTTATGTACGCAGATTCCTAGAAACATCCCCTTACAAAGTTTTAAAATAGCACATTTCTCTCACACACAAGCACACAGAAAACTAGTCAAAGCCACAGGCGTATAACAGAATTAGTCTTCAAATTTACATTTAGGCACAAAAATAAGTGACCCAGTTTTCAAAAGCCCTCACTCATGTCACCTACTCCTGCGACCTTGAAATAAGCACTCATCAACCTACATCTTCATAGCCACAATGCTAAATATCTCCGTTTCAAAGCCTTCTGAAGAAAAGAACTGGGCTTCCATGTAACATTTTGAACACTCCTAAAGGAATGTGCTGTATACTCCAGTTCTTTCTGAAAACAACACTTACATAAAATAAGAGACCAAAAAAAGCTTTGTAGATCTGTAATCATTTTTAAACACTTCCACTCTTCTCAAGATCTTCCTGCGGGAAAGACCTCTGCAATAATTATTCATAAAACAAGAAAATGCAAAACAATGTTAAGTTTGGACCACATAGTCTGCGGAATTACAAATAAACCACAAACACTTAATGTTCTGATACTGCAACTCTGTATTTAAAAAACAAATAAGCCTAACAAATTGTTTAAATTTAATTTTGATAAGCACCAAGAAAACACACAACTTAAAAGACCTACAAACTGAATACCACTGGAAGATAGACTGATGTGATTTTACTGTGTTACTGAAAAGGCCACAATTAAGGAAAAAGAAAAAAAAAAAAAAGAAAGGAAGAAGAAAGAAGCTGTTTTCCATTATCTCTTAACTCTGGATTAAGACCAGCAAAATTATTATTATTACCAGATTTAACAAGACACATTTCCATATCACTATTCCCCAAATCCATTAATCAATTGTAATCTGACCTAAGCACTGGAAATAATTACCAGCCTACTGTGAGTGCTCCCAAGCATTGTGCCAAGTAGAGCTTAAGAGGGGACTTTCTGAGAAGATCCTTCCTATCTTGGCTTTGCCAGATCTTGTAACACTGCTCACCCAGAGTGATCTCTTTCAACAGTGGTCTCTTTCACTTCAAACTGTGCCTCCTTTAAACCTACAGATGTTCACATAACAGTTCACATTTCCATGGCCAATATCCACCTGAAGGCATCTGCCTTCAACACAACACAGTCAGACTTCACTCATTCTCCATGAATGGTCAACTTTCCTCCATACAGGCAAACAAGAGCCCACATGAAGCCAATTATAGAATCATAGTATGGGTAGAGTTGGAAGGGACCTAAACGATCATCGAGTTCCAACCCCCCTGACATGGGCAGGGACACCTCACACTAGACCAGGTGGCTCAAAGCCCCATCCAGCCTGGCCTTGAACAATTCCAGGGATGGGGCATCCACAGCTTCTCTGGGCAACCTGTTCCAGTGCCTCACCACCCTCACAGGAAAGAATTTCTTTCTAGTTTAAAACCATTATCCTTTGTCCTATCACTACACTTCCTTACACAGACTCCCTATTCAGGTCTCCTGTAGGCTCCCTACAGATACTGGAAGGNGTCAGTCTCTACACTCTGTAGTTTTAGTTTAGCTCCTGTTCCTTCTCAAAGGTTTTTGTGGCAACATGGACTCATCTGTGACCTCTGAAGGACACAAGCCACTGAACCACAGCCCTGCCATTCCTGCCTCTGTCCTCTTAACCTCCAGCTGAACTACAGTATCTTCCCAAAGCGTGCATGCCAGACTGCATTTTTCTTTCCCAAACTGAAGGTTAACCCTGCTGGTAGAAAGTTGCTGGAAGCCGTAAGCTGTCACCTCTCAGAGACAAGATATTGCTGATGGTGATGCTGACCACAGCATCCATTTCCTTCGGCAGCCAGAACTCTTGGAGCAGAGATTTAGGAGCCTCAAACCACCACGCACATGGTCATCAGAAGTGAGAACACTGTGTTCAGCTCCCTTAACAACACCAAGGACACAAGCAGCGCTCACCAAGAAAGCCTGTGCGGCCCCAGCCCAAAACCCCTCTGACTTTTCTCAGGTAACCTGTGATCATGCTTCTGAGGTTTCATACGAGCGTGCCCAGGATGTTCCTCTGGTTCCAGCAACAGCTGAACAGAGTAAAGCTGCACCCTTTGGTCCAGTTCCTCTCAAACAGTTTTTTTGGCTGATCAAAAATTATCTGTTAAGAAAGGGGGGAGAGCACACGCAACACAGATACAGCAAGTTCAGCTTGTTGGAATGCAATTTTTTCCATGCAGCTATTAAGTATTTTCTGCCAGGACTGTGGAACCCATACCCAGCCACTACAGCCTGTGCTCTCAGGATAACTTCAGGAGATACTTGCCTCCTGGAAATCTCCATACAAGCTTCAGCAGAGTCCAGATGCCAGAGCCCAGATAAATACTGCGCAGACAGCTAAGCAGCTTTACTCTTCAGGGACCCCTGTTACCACAGTTTGTTCAGGAGACTCATTTTTTTACCCATTCACACTACATAAGATCTCACTAAACCTTTACTCAGTCTGGGACAAAGCTTTCAAGCAGAACAGTGGCTGTCATGTTAGTTCTCATGGATCCCTCCAGTGCTTTAAAAAACTTCAGTGTGAATTGAGCCCCAATTGAAAATACATACATAAATATCATGGTCTATAAATAATTATTCAATGCTTTGCCTAATCACATGGTTTTATGCAGTCATTGTCTCTGCAAAGACAAGGAGCAAAGCCTGGAAAGCAAAGTCTTGCCTTTGGGCATTTTAAATATTCAAGTTTCTGAGCCAATGTTCTTATTGGGCTGAAAGAACAAAAGAGCAAGTCCATTCGGAACAACACACATAATAATCTTTACCATGCCATACACTATTGGTATATTAACCACACCCTGGACTTACAGGAACATCATATGCACTTTCATGTATTATGCTGTTCAGATGTATGTAGCAACAGATTATATGTAAAAGAAGCCAAGCAGGCTTTCTGAAACATGCCAAAGATTTAAGAACATGCAACGAGCCGACTCCCCCACATAAGCCCTCATCATAACCATCCTTTGTAACGTGATATAACCACTGAAAGGAAAAGACACAAAACAGAACCACCATACAGCCCTGCTTTCCCCAAAAACCTTCTACCATTAAGCCTGAGTTTCAAAGCCAGCCACTAATACTGAGGCCTCATTTAAAGCAAACAGATTTTTTAAAACTAAAAAAAGTGCTACTGCAATGTTGTACTCATATATTACAAATTAAATACATTTTTTGTTGTTTTATTTAAAAAAAAAAAAAAGCAAGAGCAGCATAGGCAAAATCCAGATATTGACAACTAAAACACTAATCCTTCAAACACTTAAGCAGCTAGGTAATCGCTCACATCAACAGATCAACAATGCATCTGTCTCATGACGTGCTTAGAAATACGCTTTCATCAGGAGCTAAAGTATGTATATGTTGTCACCAGAATATCCCCAAACACTGTATGATATATATTGAATATTTAACATGTATTTCAGCAGAAAATAATCCAACCCACCTCTTCGTATTTGAAAATATTTATCTTAAACACTTCCACCTTCAAAGTCATCAAGCAAGACATTAATATCATAGAATCATAGAATCATAGAATGGTTAGAGTTGGAAAGGACCTTGAAGATCATTGAGTTCCAACCCCCCTGCCATGGGCAGGGACCCTGCCAAAGAGAGAAATTTGAAAGCCACACCACTGGACTATGTATCTGACCACACAAAAACATCTGTTCCAGTGCTGTGATGACTAACAATTCACTATGAGCCACCGTCAGCCAGGGAAGACCCAGCACCAACAAGAAAAACAACAGAGAGAAGTAAATACTCTAAAACTTGCAGAAAGAAATATTCTTCCCAAGCAGGAAAGCTCATGAGGAGTTGCAAGTAGGCTCTGAGAACCCATCAGCCAGGAAAGCCACAGCATGAAAAAGTATTCCTCTTTCCACCAAGCGCCAGACAGAGCGGGTACACCCTTCCCTGCTGCATGAGCCTGATGTTCTCCTGTTAGTGGCTCTTTTTAAATAGTTGCTAGTGTGGTCCAGTTTGGGAAAGGTGGGTAAAGAAAGCAAGAGCAAGGCATCATAAACACCTTTAGAAACCTAAGAAACCCCTCCTCCAAAGGAAAAAAAAAAAAAAAAAAAAAGACAGGCAGAAAACTCAGAAATTATGGGCATGTTGATGGCACCGGGTAGCAGAAAAGGATTTGCTTCACTGAGACTGATCTACCCTTGGATGTGCAGATGTGCAGATCACCATCTTGAAGGCATAGCAACCTCCGTCCTTTGCTGGATTATTCAGTTACCTTCAGAGGTCTGTCTGAAGTGGCTCAAAGCACACTGGAAATCCTGACGTGTGGATGGATGTCCCCCAGGACAAGAGGCAAGAGCATCATGCAGACCCCATACCGACCCTCTTCTTCCAGGTGGCTCAAGCAAATCCGGTGGCTGCCAGAAACCAGTCTCTCCCTGAGCTCCACCCAGGCACCCACTGCAACACCTCAAAATCAAACTAATGACGTGGCGGCACCAAGAAACGCTGTGGCAACAGCAGCTTTATCAGCAACCTCAAAATGAGCCGGGCTGACCCCTCCAACACCAAATCCAGGAGGGCAAGGTCCTCTCGCGTCTGTCTTCACCCACTTTTCTTCCATTAATTCTACTAAAATACGCAAGACTCCCTTCAGGTTACTGCCTTACTTCACGTTTCAGATGACAGCTTAGCTGATAGGCAGGGCTGGAGCCGTCCCGCAGCCGCGCGGTGTGGAGAGGGGCAGAGGGGCACCACGCACAAGACCCCCCTCCGGAACAATTTCTTAGGGAAACATGCCAAGTGAGACCACAAAAGACAAATCAGAAATTACAATTATAAATTACAGTCAGAACAGTGCTCTTAATACCTGGGGAAAGAAATTCTCCTTTAATTCACTTTTTAAAAATTATTTTTACCCGAGCCAAAACAGCTCATGTAAGAGCGCAGTTGCTGCAGAGCATAGAAACTCATGCAACTGTTTTCATATCCTCTGGAAAAAAAGCAATACAACTCTTGTAACTCTGGGCTTTATCAGGTGAACCGATTCAGTATCATAGCATCTATTTCACATATTATAGCACAATAGTTTGTAACTTTCGTTTCACTTTCTTTTTTCTGTCCCATGGTAAAACACTGGGCAAGTATGCGTATGTCAGCATGGCACTTTGTTTCTAAAAGCTAATTAAATATACATTCTTTAAAAAGGAGCTGTGTGGAAGTGACTTTGGTAGTGACTACATTTTAAGCTTCTTTCTTGGTTTTTCTTTGACATCTGTTTGCTGAGTGCATATAATTTCTCTCTTGAATTATTTAAATGTCCCAGTGCTTTTGTCAGAAAAGGAAAACTGAAGACAGATGCCCTGACTCAAGATGGAAAATCCTAAAAATACAATCAAGCAGAGCTAGTAAAAAACTGGAATTTTCATTCAATGGGAAAACACAGTATTTATTTTAAACAGCCA
>VZRU01001967.1:48205-60049 GCA_013398155.1 Pedionomus torquatus
TTTTTTTTTGAGGAGGAGGAGGAGGAAGAAATAGTTTTCAGAAAAAAATTCTTGACTTCAGTATTGCGAGTGAAGACGGGTGGGAAAAGTATAGCTGCCAAAACAAATTAAAAATATAATTGCATTTCAGCTAAAAATCTCTCTGAAATCTGGGAAAGGCATGATGACCCCAAAGGAAGGGGGTCCATGATGGTAGAGAAGGAAGACGCAAACAGGTATGGGGGATGTGAACTTACTCTTATTTGAAGGACGTGCTTGTACATATTACAAATAACTCTCCAAAGCAATGTCTATCAGTAATAACAAGCATCAGAAAAAAAAACGTTAAGAAGAATTTTCTTAACCACGTGATTCTCTGAACTCACCATCAGGACCACTTTTGATGTTAAGCTGCTCTTTATAGCCAGGCTTACCAATACCACTTAAAACCGTGTCCAGCTGTAGGTTGGAAACAAAGTGGAGCAGCCAGATTTAGTTCCAATAGACAGCATATCTGCAATTTTTCCTCTTTCTAACTAGTTGTTAAAGATGTACATTATAAACTTCATACATCAGAAGGCAAACTATAGTATGCAAGCCACTGCTGTTACTCACAAACGTTGCTATCCCATTTACAGATTGGATGGGATTTTTTTTGGTTTTCAGAGCAGGTATCAAACAATGGCACTAAAACAAACAGGACAAAGCATTTTGTCAGCCAAGTTTCAGTGCCTCAGATGGGATGCAAGACCTCTCAATGATGGGCTTTGGCACAAATCAGACTACTGGGAGCATAACAGAAATGGTAAAATACAGAGTAATTATGCATAACAAAGACTGAAGGATGCAGTTGCAGAAGCAGCTGCAAACACATCTTTTAACTGTTGTCTTGTTGGCAAAACAACTGCTTAGAAAAGGTACAGATTACTGAAAACACCAGGGAGCTCAGGCTGCACACCCTTTCTTGCCTCCAGAAAGGAAAGAAGCCCCACATGTTGGTATTGTTCAGGTCCCTTCTTGGTCACATTTCTGTTCCACTTCTGAGCTGTTCGTGTAGTGTAACTGTTCTCTGCATAAATAAATGGCCAACGTGAGGCTATGCTCCACAGTTCTGGAAGAGAGATTAGAAGTCTGATTAGAAACTTGCCCTCTCTCTACCCTTTTCTGAGCTGTGATGGTCTACATATGGAACTATTTCTCCCCTTGTTTCCAGACCTTCACTTAGGGATCTGCTTAGAAACTTCCTCATGACTTGACAATAGACACTTTCAATAGAGTGTTTACGTTGCCAGTGGTATCGGTACTGGGTGTGGATGTCCAAAATTCCTTCTTTTACTGGGATTTGGGCACTTTGAGATTTCACTTTTGAAAACTGAAAGGGTCAAAAGGTGACTTTAACTGTGTCGGCATCTTCACTCATCCAACACAAAAGCCAGTTACTCTGGCAGAACCTCTGCAGCGGCATCCCACCAAAGCCTGAATACTAGGTTGTACTCCTGACAGCAAGAGGTTAGAAGGCACTACAGCAAGCATTCAGCCTTGGACATTCCTCCACCCTAACCCGGGCGACAGCATCTCCTTCCCAGGGCACCGAGGCCACCATGGCCTGCATGAACCTCCCTGGAGGGCAAAGAGGCTTCAGCTGAGCAAAGAACACCACCAGCTCCACTAGTCCAGCAGCCAGGTTCTGCCAGTGAGGAGGACATCTCAGCCAATTCCCTGCTGGCAGCACTGCCTCTCCAGCTTCAGGGTAAGCTGTCTGGGGCAAAATTCAGGCCTCCAAAGCCAAAAAGCTTGTTGGCTGTTTTCAGTAGCATACCAAGCATCACTCCTGGTGCAAAGGAGGGGAGAGATCTGTGCAGCCTGGGGAGGACATGAATGTGCCACCAGCCATCGCAGGTCTTGGCTGCATCATGGGACTGCACCCAAAATGCCGACTGTGTACCCACAGTATGCAACCAAAAGGCTCTTGCCTTGCAGACAGAGCAAGAGACTGTTCAGAGAGATTATAACCACTCTCACCCCTAAAGAGCTTGGAGCGTAAAAGATATTCTTGTGTCAGACAAGTAAGACACTCTGTAGGGAGACAGAGACAGACTTAATTTGTGAAGTTTCATTCATGGAGCTGCTCTGCAGCACTTGCAGTATTGACATGAGCAGACAGTAATTGCCAGGATTGTTTTCTGCTGAGCTCTCACTTTCCAAAAAGTCATTACCCAATCAGTATGGAAAGTCATTAGCTAATCCCCTTAGGATCACAGTGTTAACAGAATTTGGTGGACTGCCTGGTCACTGGGCAAGAATATTATATACGAACACACAAAGGAAAGAAATATCTTAAGCGTTATTTGGTGGGACCCTCAGCCGCCCTGGGCAGAGTCCCACTGGGTGCTTTTCTGTGCCAAATTCAATCCAAAGAATTTCCTAACACAATTTCAGAGAGTTTCTAAATTGTCCTAAATCACACCAGTCTAAAATTCCCCATAGCCGCTGCCTCATATCTAACACTAATGTCCCTGACACCAAGAAGATGAGGAGCTGGAGAGGCGGCTCTGCACCAGTGGAGAAGACAACCATCAGTGGGCAACTGAGAGTATGTTGGGTGCCAGGGCAGAGCACCATGAGATCTGTCTTCTCTCGGACTGCCAGAGAACAACTTACATACATCTATGCTAATTCAGCAGAAGCGGCAATACGCTCACTCTCGATCCAAATTAAAATTGTAGTGCAAGAGAAGCCAGTTGTGTGCAGAAGCCACATTAACTAATGCAAGGCCACAGGCTAAAGTGAAAAACAACCTCGGGATTAAAGATTAGGGCATAGCAAATTAGCTGAGGTGCAGGGAAGACATAACAGGCAAAGGATATCAAGGATATATGGATGTAGCAAAATAAGGGAAACCAGGGAAAGAGAAAATGGCAATTTGAGATGAGGATTTGCAAGGATTACTTCTTAAGAAAACAAATTGTAGTCTTGGGGTCTGGCACAGGACCATTGCTGGCCAGGGCAAAAGCCTGGGTGCCAGCATGAGTAAACAACTTCTACAGAAGTAATGATTTAGCTAAGGCATATTTTGCCTCTAAATGCATGGCAGCTCCGCTCTTTTTTACCAGTTATTTCTCCATAAAAGATTGTCCTTATATGAAAGACAGTGATTTGCATCAAGTTAGCTGACAGAAACTGGTGGTTAACACAGGAGATAAAACAAACTTCAACTCCCAGTAGGTCTGGAAATCCCAAGTACTTCCCTAAATGAGCTACACACTTGCAAAAAGAAAAACAACAAAAAACCTTGGGCCCTGTCACACATTGCTGGACAGATGGGGATGTGATGGTCATTTGATTATCAGCTGCAACTGGTGGCCTCCATGATATGATGGTCATGGAAATACGTAGAGCTAAAAAGGAAAAAAACCAACCCTGATTTAGAACACACAATTTCACATTTCCAAAGGGCTGGGAATGCAAATCTAAGTAAATGGACTAAGCACCTCTCAGGACAGCCTAAGGGTTTTCTACTTTTCTTATCCAGAGTTCAGACCTCATACTTAACAGAAGCCCTCACCTAAAACTGTGTGCACCCCAGCTGTTAGGAAGCTTTTTCCCAGCATCTCTGGGCAGCAGAAACTCCAATATACAAAGTAGTTTGGCTCAGAGGCAGGTATGTTATTCTCTGCATATAAGCTATTATCCCAACTGTATTGCTCTGACAGCCAACTGCTTTCAACTACATATTTACTGTCTGCAACAAAGCACTTAAACAATTTTGGGGGAAAACTGACTAACCAATTTAAAAAAAAAGTGGGGGGAAGAGGGGGGCATGGAGAAGGCAGGAAGGCCACTGCCTCTACACTTGCACATCCTCAGATTAGGCTTCACTTCATCATTCTGAAACCCATTAAGCCTGTTTTAGCTGGAGGACTAAATCCTGCCTGTGCACATTTGCAGCGGCCAGAGCCTTTGTTCTTCTTTGCATCGCTGCTCAGAGCATTTCCATCCCATGGACACAGACACCCGGTAGGGACTGGTGCATCCTTCCACAGCAGCGCCCAGACCCACTCCATCGGGAGCACAAACAGCAGCCCAGATGGGCAGACCTCTGCCCTGTATTTCTCATACCAGAAGCCCAAGCTTTGGGGTGCCCAGCATGGGAAGGCAACCAAAAGGCCAGGTCAGGCAGCCATTGAGCTGGCTGAAGCCTGGCATCACACTCAGAAGTAACTTTGACTGTCTATAATTTGAAGAGAGGATATGCCACATCACACGGCACAAATATCCCTCTTTGTGGCACTGACTGTGCTTTTTATAAACTAAGTACCAGTTTCTACTGCAGCGTTTCTCCCAAGAAACTAAGGCAAAGTGCAAAATAAGGCTTGAATTATGATGATTTTGTACATATGGAGAATAGGGACAGATACATCATAATATTTTGCTGAACTGAAATATTAATTGCAGGTCTGCGGCAGTGTCTCCTTTCTTTGTTGGAAATATTAGTGAGTTAGTCAGTATCCATGTCGTGGAAGCTGTGATCTGCTGAATAAATTTGGAACTGGAATTTGCTTAGTGTTTTTTCCCCTCTGTTGTTTCCTTGCAGTTAGAAGAGTGTAACTAGAAAACCCACCCATACAGCCAAATATTCAGCTGCAAGGAAATAGCTTGGAGTCATTCAAATCCATACAGCAACCCCAGCTCAGGTTACCCCACCATTTACAAAGTTGTCCTGCGGTTTTCTGGAAGATGCACAATTTCTGCAGCAGTAGTTCAAGGTGAGAAGGAGGCAAAAACATCCACGATTACCTGAATCTTTGCATTTTCGATTTTGAAAGGAANCCAGAGTTCAGACCTCATACTTAACAGAAGCCCTCACCTAAAACTGTGTGCACCCCAGCTGTTAGGAAGCTTTTTCCCAGCATCTCTGGGCAGCAGAAACTCCAATATACAAAGTAGTTTGGCTCAGAGGCAGGTATGTTATTCTCTGCATNTTCAACTGCTATTGTACAAAGAGGATCTTCAGAAATGTTTCATCTTAGAGAAGATGGGGGTTTTTTTGCTTACTTGTGGACTCGTATCTCATGAGGTCATCTTTATAAAGAGCTTCAGAAAGAATAAACTTAGAAATAAAGATAGCCATCACAGATTATAACCAGCATTTTTCCATGAATCATCTCCACTGTATACAGTAAGAAAGCATCTAAGACAACCTATGAAGTGATCAACAGAAATACTCTCAATTTTGGATATTTGACTGCAAGGCTATGTGTCCCTCTGAAGAAAGACTAGGAAAAAAGCCATAATTCTCAGAACGAGAGGCCAGAGCATAGTAACAGTCTTCAAAGCTGCATAAGGTTATAAAAAGGACAGAAGTCAATTGTACTCCATGCTCATTGAAAGTAACCCAAAAATTAATCAGCTTAATTACCAGCAAGGAACATTTAGGCTATGCATTAAAAAAATCCTGCAAGGACAGAACACATAGGAACAAGCTAGTAAAAGATGATGTGTAGGTCCTCCCCTTCATTTTTTTAAAAAACAGGCTAGATAAGCCAGGATCCATCCATCAGAGATGACCTAAGTATACCAGTCCTGCTCCGGGATGGGCAGGTGGATCCCACAGTACCCAATATCCCTTTGGTCCAATCTTTTGTTGACTTTCTGGTCCATACACCTCCTTGGAGCAAAATAGGTACTCAGCAGAAAACAGACACAATTCCCTGCAATGGCTGAGAGCACTTCTATTGAAGGCTGTGTCCTCACCAGGAGCACAAACATATTTTCTACACTGAAGGCCAAAGCCCAGTACAGGAAAACAGACATTCATGTAGTTGCCCTCGATACCCATCTTAAGGCAGCCAAGCACAGGTAAAACAAACATCAGTGGAAGAAAAGTATCTGCTCTGACTTCAAGAGCAAAGTAGACACTTCCAGTGCCTGAGCAAACAGGCTTGGGAGGGATCATACCATTGAGTCAGAGACAACCATTCCCATAGTACCATCAGAGGCAAGAAAATCCACAGCCAAAACACTACAACCAGCATCTCCAGTGACCACAAGTGACATTACCTTGGTTACAGACCCACACTGGACTCGAACCATTTGTGGTAGTGATGTGCTACAGCTGATGGCTCAGAGACTCAGCTGGTGCTGGAGCTCCAAATCAAGTGGAAACATGGCCTGGCTTTCTGCTGAGCTCCTGATGTGTATGGTTCAGTGTCCACAGACAGCACTTACGGTTGGGATCCACATACAGCAGCAGATTCCACCAGAAAGGGTATTTTCAAAGAAATTCCCCAAGGCAGAGGAAAACATCTGGCACCCCCTACAAAGTCTTCCCTTTCACCCACACATAGGCTGGACACCACATTGTGCTGTCAAAAACCTCAATCTGTTTTTAACAACTAAGGAAAAACATTTCCGGCAAAATGAAACTTAACCTAAATGTTCCTTTGCCAAATTATGCCGCCTCCTTTCTGGTTACATTTATGGGGGAAGGAAACTCATGACTAAGGAAAACAAATGAATAAATCACTGGTCACTCCCATTCCACAAAAGGTCTCCTACTCCTGAGAAAATGGGCTTTCGAATGCTGAAACAGACCATTAAAGACCAAAAGTGCACCCTGACAAAAGCTCTCAAGTGAATCTAAGTTCTACCTTGTCTTGGATTTTAATTGATCTAAAACTTTACACTTCCCATGTAAAATGCCAGCAAGGCAAGATGCAAAGCAGGAGATGGAGCACTACCCGCCCCAGAGATACACACGCACATGCAAGGTGGTGGCAGCAGCGTATTTTCAGCCAAACCCCAGAGAAATGAGAGCAAATGTCTCTTCCCCTAAAGAACCACACATCTAAAGCCAACGAGTTCCAGTCGCAGCCAAATTTTAATCTTCAGGTTTGAGCTCAGTAATCCAGAGTTTAAAACAGTGACTTATTCTTTTCTCACTGCTGAGGAAAGCCAACTGATTCACAAAGAGGAAAGAAAAGTTTGCTCTTTTTTTTTTTTCCCTCCCACTGGAGGGAAGGGATGCCATCCAGAGGGACCTGGACAGGCTGGAAAGGTGGGCTAATATAAATGGCATGAAGTTCAACCAAGCCAAGTGCAGGGTCCTGCACCTGGGACGTGGCAATCCCAGGCACAAATACAGGTTGGGCAGAGAATGGCTGGAGAGCAGCCCTGAGGAGAAGGACCTGGGAGTGCTCATGGATGAGAGACTCAACATGAGCTGGCAGTGTGTGCTGGCAGCCCAGAAAGCCAACCCCATCCTGGGCTGCATCAAAAGAAGCGTGACCAGCAGGTCACGGGAGGTGATTCTGCCCCTCTACTCTGCGCTTGTGAGACCCCACCTGGAGTCCTGTGTCCAGCTCTGGAGTCCTCAACAGAGAAAGGACATAGAACTACTGGAACGGGTCCAGCAGAGGGCCATGAAGATGATTAGAGGGATGGAGCACCTCTCCTATGAGGACAGGCTGAGAGAGCTGGGGCTGTTCAGCCTGGAGAAGAGAAGGCTCCGGGGAGACCTTCTAGCAGCCTTCCAGTATCTGAAGGGAGCCTACAGGAGAGCAGGAGAGGGACTCTTTGTCAGGAAGTGTAGTGATAGGACAAGGGGTAATGGTTTTAAACTGGAAGAGGGGAGATTTAGATTGGATATTAGGAAAAAATTCTTTCCTGTGAGGGTGGTGAGGCACTGGAACAGGTTGTCCAGAGAAGCTGTGGCTGCCCCATCTCTGGAGGTGTTCAAGGCCAGGCTGGATGGGGCTTTGAGCAACCTGGTCTAGTGGGAGGTGTCCCGCCCATGGCAGGGGGGTTGGAACTCGATGATCTTCAAGGTCCCTTCCAACTCTAAACACTCTATAATTCTATGGAAAGTTTAAGTGCCTTTGAGGAGGTGACAGTTTTGGTGCACTGGCTGACTAACAGGGTTTGTCCGGAATAAGCAACATTTACCCTTCGCAGTCTCTTACCGCAAGCCTGTCCTGTGAGTATTCTGTGCGTCTGCATCTAACACCATATCCATTCACTGCATCTAACACCATATCCAAAGGCACATGGTTAGGTATTCCTGGGGGATGTGTCTGGACAGGGTTATTTGCTGCTTGCTGTAGCTCCTTGGCATCCTTTTCCCTGCTAACTTATTCCTTGAGCTCCATATGGAGCTGACCCATTCCTCCCATCAATTCCCTGCCCCAGCACCAATGCTGTTGCTGACCTCAATGCCCCTCCATTCAGCCTCTCCTTCCAGTTTTACACATACTTCCCTGTAATATTTAGGAAAAATGATGACAACATCACACAATGTGGCCCTGATACTACAGTACATTCCTTACCACATCAAGGATGCAGGATTGTAGCATTCAAAATCATTCAGGCATCTAAATCCCAGCTAAGGGTTGCCAGAACCTACCCTGGCTATGGGAAATCTGACTGGTTTGAAGAGTACTGACACCTTGCCTTCCTGCCCTACTTTTTCTAGCCATCTGAAAATAATTTGTTTAAGTCCTTCAAAAGGACCTAAGAAGCACAAACTCACCTAAGAAGCTCACAAATTAATATTCAATTTACAGCTTTTCTGTTTGTCAGATGACAGTTGAAGATACACGGACAAGCACGAAAAGGCAGGCGAGCACCCCAAGCCTGGTGGTACCGTTATGAGTATTAATCATCCCACCAAACAACAACAGGATGGAAGCATGCTCATATATAGCATCATGAATAGTTAGCAAGTCTCACCGTTCCCAGCAAGTTCAGGCCCAGCTATAAGATGTCATGTACCTCAGACCGGGATCTCTGTATGCCTGACTCTGCAGATACCACCCGATATTGCAGATCTTCTTTGCGTTAATTCCCTGTTATTGAAAGGATCTGACATTTTTAATCTTTACATCCATTCAATTTCATATGTTTTTGCTGACAAATACTCTTAAGACAAAAGAATTCAAAAATCACTACAATTAAATCCTTTGTGATGGTTTCCATTAAAAAAGAAAAAAAAACAAAGCCATGAAAGAGAGGCAGACATTAATTAATAAATGCCTTTACAAAGCAAGCTCTAAACCTCTAACAAGACTTTGCCAGAAATACTGAATAGCTGGGAGTTTCTGATGAAAGCTGCGTTAAGTCAGCTTGTAAATCAATTCCAGCTTTTCTTCTATAGCTCAGGAAAGTCTTGAGTACTTATAGAAATTGCAGAATTTGGAGAGGGGGAAGGGCAGACCAAGGCCACAAAGCAGAGAAGTCTCACACCAGATTTCCCTGGAGCTATTACAAGTGTCTATCATCATTTAGCTTAAAAACCCTTCACAATATAGACCAGCTCAACAGCAATGATTGTCATCATCAGTCGTTTGGTAAGAAAGCTATTTGTAACAGCAAAAGCAAACAGACAGTAGTTTGCTTATGGCTAGAAATAAGCCTTTTTAAGTCTAACAAGGGTCAAGCCAGAACCACTCTATGAGCTGCTGTTTCCCTGGTTGATTTTCTGTTCAGCTTGGTCAGATGGCGGTGGCCCCTGCAGATGAGTATTTTGGGTAGATACGTTAGCACCACATTTCATGACACACCATTTCAGTTATCAGGGCCCCAGCCACGTGCTCCATCAGGGGCTGGATGACGGATCGAGGACCAGCACAGAGCCCAGCCACCACTGGTCGCCCCCATCCCCAGGCGTGGAAGAGGAGGGCACGTTTTTCTAAAGACTTAAGGCACCCCACTGACACCCCGCCAACTCTGGTAAATACAAAATAGACACACAGAGACTTCAAAGTAAGGAGAAAAGGGAGTATTTCATAGGAGATATCTGTAAGTGAGACGAAAAGAAGTAAGTTTCTCTTTTACTTACATTATAAGCAAAAGTTCAGTTCCATTCCTGCCGTCTTACCTTCCTTTCTGTGATAGCAGCTCTTCTGCAGGTGCTCTCTTGTTAAGAACAACAGACTTCATCTGCCTCATTGCACACTCAGCTTTTAAAACCAACAGTTCATTGTATCAAGGTAGAAAATACAGTTTTACAACTTCTGTTAAATAAATTACTTAAGGAATCATCCTGCTTAAAAAGGTTTTCCACAATTATGACAAATTATAGAAGTGATTTGTTGGCATATTAGTTACAGATGCATGTGTACTGGTCTGCTGGCCAAAACATTTCAAGATCAAAGGCAAAACTGAAAGCAGACAAGAGTATTTATTATTTTGAGGAACACCACGTTCACAAAGTCATTGCCACAGCCGTGGGCTGTACAAGTACAGAACAAACTGATTCTGTCCTCAAGAGCTGAGGGCTGAAGCACAGGCCATAAAACAGATCCAGGCAGGCGGTTCAAGTCCAAGATGAATGAATGCATCAACACCTCACTGTAATTTCTGTATATTCAAAAAGGTATACTTAAACATCTATCACTTCATCGTGCTGCCTCTGTCATCATGTATCCATTATGTGAAGGCAGTATAATTAAAAATAAACTTTTCACTCCCCAGCAGCAGTTATGCAATAACTTTTAATTATCTGCGATCCTTCACGTTTAAGAGAACATTTAGGGAGTTTAACTTATAACTCAATGCCTTTCCTCTAAGCTTCATATCCAAATCCTCCAACAGAAACCATCTACGTCTTCCTTCTCATCTCTTCAGTACAAAGATGGTTTGTCAGGTTTTATTTGATCTGTTTGCAAGATGCTGTCTTGGGGTCCTAAAATTGCAGAGACATATTTTGTGCAATCTGTCAGCAACTGTCTTCAGATGCAAGGCTACAGGGAGTTGATGAGCTTTTTTCTTATCGGAATGAGTCACAAAAATGGATTATCCACACTTAATCCTCCCCACACTGGTGAAATTTCCTAATTTTTTTTGTGCAATAAAAATAAAATAAAATGAAAATTGGCCTGATGATACCTTGTAAGAACCATTCTCCCTCAGGATACCCTGGCAGGAGAGAAATACCACTCTGCCACTTCAGAGGACCACAGAGCTTCCAGCACCCATTCCCTTCTTCTCCAGAAGCAAGCATAAGCCTTCCAGCACCAATTCCCAGCACTGTGGATGGATGGATTACCCCATGCCCTTTA
Source organism: Pedionomus torquatus (assembly GCA_013398155.1). Lineage (NCBI taxonomy): Eukaryota > Metazoa > Chordata > Aves > Charadriiformes > Pedionomidae > Pedionomus > Pedionomus torquatus. Next base: position 59,242 of record VZRU01001967.1, read on the forward strand.
TTTTTCAGTGACACCACACGCCTCCACATGATGTTCAGTATCCTTGTTCTCAGGTTTCTTTTGCTTTTTCTGCAAAATCCTCTTCTTCCCACAAACTTAACAAATAAGAAATTATTTAACCTCTTCTCCTCACAAAACATTTTCACCATAAAAGTCTTACTAACCTACATTCGCTTGATATGCAAATATTTTTTACAAAATCGTTCTGCTAATTTTCATGAAAGCCAGTACTTGGCACGATCAGACCCCCTCACTGAAACACTCTTTCAGTTAAATCTCAAAAGAACAAAACCTGAGCTTGGGCAACCTCCCTTCTATTTTGAATAAGGATTTAGGAAAAGAAGCGTGAGTTTTGCTGCTGTTTGCTAATCCCAGCAGAGAGAAAAAAGAATCCAAACTGCCTGAAAGCTCATCCCTGAAAATAATGTGATTTTCCTATAAGATTAAAAAAAAGCATCTATACTTAGATTCAAGCTTAAAGAGGTAAAAAAGAAGTCTTCATACTTTCAACATATGATCCACGGCCAAATTTTGGTGCAAAGCTGCCCCATCAGGCAGCAAGATGAGGGACAGAATGGAAACCAGGGCTTCATCTTTATGGTTATTTCCTTGCTTATTGGATTTGGGTTTTCAGCTTCACTCTGAAATGCTGCCATGCTACATTTAGTACGTAGTAGCTGGCATCACTTTAAAGGCCCCAGCAGAGCTCAGTCAGCAAACCAGATTAGTTACACCATGCAGGAAGGAGGCCTTGTGTGTTCTGGGGAGCGATGGGGAAGCAGGAAGACATCCCCGTGCAGTGGTGGAG
>VZRU01001967.1:64739-75913 GCA_013398155.1 Pedionomus torquatus
AAAAAAGAGCATTTTAACCACAAAAACACACCCTAGGCAGCAGTTAAGAGAGAAAAAACATGCAACCAAATAGAGGGGAGCAAACCAAGGAAAGGGGGTGGGGGGTGAAAGGGTCTGCACCTCCAAAACCACCCTCCTCCCGCGGGATTTGGGAGTGCCGCTGCCGTTCCGTCCGCTCGGCTCCACCGCCCATCCGCGTCCCCCGAAGGCAGAGCCGCAGCCGCCGGGGAGCTCCGCCGCGCCTTCAAAGAGCCTAAAGTGGGTCAGCGGAACGCAGAGAGAAAACCTGATTTCAGCACGAAGGAAGCGGGCAGGCCCGGCAGAAGGCAGGGGAAGGCACTCACTCACAGGCTCTGCGTCTCCATGGAGGCACAGAAAGGCAAGGACCGCCGGCCCCTTCTCCCAAAAATCACAGGGAGGGAACCTGTGAACCTGTGGGAACCTGTACTCCCCAAATCTGTAGTAGGACACAAGGAACAGAAGCACACCTGGTGATAGGAGAGTATGAGAAGACATGCATGTCCCTCTGTTCTCCATATGGCAATCTGCCTAAGGCCACCTTCACCCACCCGCCCTGTCAATTTATTCTGACTAAAACTGAGTGAGGCAATTTTAATCCATCAAAATTTAAAACCCTTCATGAGCCTGATGGCCACGTCTTGCACCTTCCTCCCCTGAGCCCAAACAAACCTAGAGACATCAGAGAAAGAGCCCCAACAACAACTGTTGAACTCAGGTAGCATCTTTTGGAAACCATTAAAAATGCTAAATAGATGAACAGGAGACCAAGAGGAGGAAGCTTTGTTTTCTCTGTTACTCTGACAGAGGCTTTTGACCTTAAAATAAAAGAAGCCAAAACCAGTTTTGAGTGTGTAGGCAGAGGACAGCAAATGGGTTTGAGGGCTGTCAAACAGGGAGGTGGACGCTTAAGAAACACACAAATACCAGAACTGTGATTGAGGTGAAATTTGAAAAGTAAGAGAGTTCTGCAAGCCATGAAACTTGGAGCTCCTGAAAGACCTTGTGAGGACCAAGGCTTTGCTGAAGTTCAGAGCAGGTGCCACCAAAACCCCAACAACCATGCATACCCTCTCCCTACCTGGGCTTTCTAAAACCTAGCATAAATCCAACTTTGCTCTGGCAAAACACTTTCCCTAGCCACACCAGGTTTTTCTCTGCAGATCTTTGGCAAATCAGCTCAAATCCCTTCATGGAGCTGGAGACCCACCAGTGTGGTCTGTGGGCCCACACAAAACCATCACACCCTCACCCTGACCGCTGGCTCCAGGGTGGGCTATATATTTGCCTAAAGACTTCCAATGAAAATATCAGCTTAAGAAATCACAGCAACAAGGGATGGGTGGGGAGAATATTCCCGGCAAGAAAGAATCTGAGCTCTGTAACTGCACGTATCACATCTAGATATTGTTGTAAAGAGCTCTGCCTATAGAAGGAATAGGAGATTTCATCTAACACGCAAATAAAATCAGAGATCTCTCCTGCCAGCCATGAAAAAGGCTATCAATAATTAATTTCAACAAAAAAGGAGATCAAAGAAAAATGCTGTGTTAGTTTGACATTTTGAGATGTTGGCTCAGGATTCTTCTTTAATGTAATATGTAACAAACAGCAGAGTTCATCTATAAATGCCAGACACGCTTGTAAATTGTTGAATATAGCAAGTCCTATTAATATTCACTTAGACTTTTTTAATGAATTCACTTTGACTGCCTTTACATCTCTTTTACAGCCATTATCCAGCAGTTGTAGGTCAAGTGGAGCTCTCAGAAATGCTACACAGAGTTTCCAAAGATAAAGTTACAAATTTGTAACCGTATTTCCATCTATTTCTTCACATTACCCACCACTTAGCCTGATGTTCGACTTGTTTGACTCTCACATACTTACTGTGAATTGCTTCTGAAAATCGCACAGTCAAGAACCAGAACGAGGTGCTTGTGTCCTGAATTAACTGTCTGTGCCAGTTCACTCTCATATATAGTGGTTTAATTTCACTTACAAATTCCTTATGGGCATTTGGTGGAGTGAGTGAAGTATATTATACTCCAGAAAGCACAGACTTGCAATCCACAGATTTCAGTGTTATGTTGCAAGATGTACTCATTGCAGTGGAGAAACTGTTGGCAAATTTAACATATATTGCTCAAGCTCAGTCTGTATTCCCTTTGGCGTGCAGGAGACACAAGGGCTGTCATGTCTTCTAAATTTAAGCAGGGTAGGGCAAATTTCTTCCAAGATAAAATACTCTCTAAAATGCAGAGAATGGTTAACTATCTGTGACCTATCAGTTCCAAGGTCAATTAGAACAGTAAATACTCCTGTTGTTACATCATTTTGATTAAGGATTCTCTTTAAAGTACATTTTCAGGCAAAATTCAGACAGCTCCTCAAAAATCTATTTCCCAGAGGAAAGTCCTTGATGGTGACACTGCATGTGCTATCTTTGAAGGGAAAACAGCTGTGACTCAGGTCCTGAGCATGGCTGGATCCTACAGCCTCTTGGTTACAGATTTGTAGATCCATGTTTTTTCTATGTGTTGTAGTTTTTAAGTTACTATTTGTATTGGCTGTTCTATCTGGAAAAGAACTGTAGTTTGATGGAGGGGATAACAGTTACTGAATGTGATGACAGTCCAGATGGCAAATCTGTTATCTAATCCAGATAATAAAGTCATATCATCTTTGTTACATCCAGTCAGTTGTGAACAGAAAGAGTCAAAAGGATTCTTTTTCTTTACTTTTTTTAACCGTTTGCAGAGCCCAATGCTGACAGTTGCAGAGCCCAATGCTGACAGTTGCATCTACTGGCATCCCATGGCACTGCCAGCTGTCCAAAACCAGTACTCACAGAACTCTGCATCTCATGGTGGACAGCATGGACAACGGGGGCGTCATCTTCCCTGCAAGGGAGTGAGCTGCCAGTGAGGAACCCCAAGAGATCCCATCCCCAAGAAATTCCAGTCCCCACATGCAGCGTCTCTTGGCTCAGCACTATTTCTAGGGCAGCAGCTCCAAGGATGAGGTCTTCACACCAGGGCCACCCACACCCCTCCACCCACCTGGAGACGGACACATCCCTGGACATTGCAGGGGCTCCAACATGCTGAGGAGAGCAAGTCCTGGCCAAGTGTGCAGATGGCTTACCGGCAGGTGGGACCAGCTGGTACTAAAGGTGGCTTTGGGTCTTCCCTTAATCTCATGGGGAACATGCACTGGGATGAGATAAAGCCCTCAAGGTAAAGACAGCTCTCAAGTCCCTCCTAAAGCCAATATGATTTTAGCCTTTTTTTTTTTTTTCAGATGAGAATACATTTGTTAAATCACTTGGGTGCTTTTGAAAACTTCAGTCACTGTTGGAATAATCCCTCAGAAAAAGGGGAAAAAAAAAGCCACTGGCACTCACTCAAAGGGCTACGCTGCAAATCTCCAAAACCTATTTAGAAAAAGCTACTCTAGAGCAGGAGGTGAAGAACTGCCACAGCCGGCAGGCGTGCGACAGACAGACTGACAGCAGTGTCCCGTCTGGAAGCATGATTTTTATTCCTGGTCACAAATAACACAGCCCAGAGGCGCTGCAGCTGGGAGAGGAGCTGGCAGCTCCGGCTGCAGCCCCCCACCAGCACAGACCCTTCCCAGTACATGAGACCAGTGGCGGAAGCGAGTACCCTGCCCTGGTCCCAGCAAGACCACCAGATGGAGAAGAACAGGGCCACTGACCCTAAATTTATGGGGGTTTAAAGCACAGGACCGTTCCCTCTCAGATCTTCACGTTTATCATGAAAATCAGGAGAGGGGGGGAAATGTTTCCCTGACACGCACTATGAGTGCAGACATGTTATTATTTGAAAGGCTGTACAAAGGTTAAGTCTTTAATCCCTTTAATCCAGACGACAAACAAACAAAACCCCAAGAAGGAGACCCCAGAGCAGGGCTGAGTGCTGCCAGGTCTCTGGCAGGGGATCTCCATTCATTGCTGCGGCAATCTAAGAGCCTCCAGCTAAAAAGTTGCTGCAAAAGAAATAGATGCATGCATGGGTTTATTCCCAGTTCTTTAAAGCTTTTGACAGGCAACGTTGCAGTGTGGGCTCCTGCTTCAATGAGAAGGGTTTCATCCCCAGGTCAGTGGTACCAGAGTTTCTGGATTTCCAGGTCTGGCTGCCGTTGCCCTCTTACTGACACCAGCAGTGACTGCTCTTACATGTTACTCAAATACACAGTTTCCCCTAAATAAAATTAGGAGTGGTCAACGAGGGGTAACAATGAGTAGCATCAGAAGACAGAACTGCAGTGTCTGGGGCCCAGGAGAGCTCCTCTTCCAGCACATCATGGGGACAGCATTTTGGTCGGTGCAGTGCATGCCGGTATTCGTACTGCTCCCTGACCACTGTACTGTGATAAGCAGCCATCAGTGCAGGCGCCCAAACAGGTTAATTTGATTTAGGACCTGATCTGGGTTTATAAAGAATAGTGGGAAATTCTTCCACCTGTTTGAACAGGAATTGGGTCATGCTGCAACCATGCATCTTACGTGAACCACAGGAAGAGTGTCACTAATTCTGGTAGTAGTATTCATGTGACTCAAATTAGACATGCGGTTATGTACCTTGCTGAAAAAAGTCTGCAGGAAAAGTCTAAGCCAGGAGTACAAGCAGCACATTTTAAATGCCACTATCCTTGCTGCCATCCAGCCGATCACAAACTGAAAGCTACCACAGACGAGTGCAAGAGGCAGTCATTAAAATCTGCACTTCCCCTCACACTATTTCTCATATTTTCTGTATCTGTCTAACCAAGCACTCAGTGAAGATCCTGTCAATTTTGGGAAGAGTTGCCAGACATGATCTAAATGGCCACTACTTCAGCATCACTCAGACAAATCAGCAGAAGAGTTATCAGCGTTGATACAGCCCAACCCTTGACAAGAATTCGTGATCATCTTTTTGGAGCCAAAGAGTCCCCTTTCTCCTCATTCTGGACACTCTCTGGGATGCTGCAACAGCTCCCTAGTCTCACCCCGCCTGGCTACAAGACGAATTGGACCCAACCCCTCACTCTGAGCAGAGGTCAGGACGGAGTCGTGATGGCAGAGCAGCAAAGCACGTGGGAGCAGTAGGGCTGCAGGATGTCCTCTCGTTATCACAGTCACTCTGGTGCCTATCAAGGACACCAGATCCACATCAGTAATGCTCACAGTGGTACAGGGCATCACCGCAGCCTTGCTCACTGTGTCCCCACCGCAGCCAGAATAGGAACAGCAGCGAGGAAAATGCAAAAGGACAGTGGAAAGATGCAGACAGGAATACTGTGATCCAGCCTACACATCTCAGAACACAGGGTTAGAAAAAACAGAACACAAAAGTTCTAACACCACATTTAAAGGGATGCATAGTGGCACAGGGAGCTATAGCTCTGCACAAGCCTTGATCTGTCTCTGGTCTCAACAAATTCTGCTAAAGCTTGTTATCAGTTGGTCTCAACAAATTCTGCTAAAGCTTGTTATCAGTTTGAGATGACACGTGCATCAAAGAGAAAAACTAAATAGGGAAAAAGAAAAGAAAAGAAAAAAGAAAAGAAAAGAAAAGAAAAGAAAAGAAAAGAAAAGAAAAGAAAAGAAAAGAAAAGAAAAGAAAAGAAAAGAAAAGAAAAGAAAAGAAAAGAAAAGAAAAGAAAAGAAAAGAAAAGAAAAGAAAAGAAAAGAAAAGAAAAGAAAAGAAAAGAAAAGAAAAGAAAAGAAAAGAAAAGAAAAGAAAAGAAAAGAAAAGAAAAGAAAAGAAAAGAAAAGAAAAACATGCAACACACCCCCATTTATACCTGGGCCATGAATTACTGTCAGAACAACGCTCCCTATGCCATGAGGATGGCACGTGTCTGATCTCATTTTGTAAAAGGTCACAGCAAAATTACAGCTTGTTTCTATTTGAAAAGGAAAAGACTCTATGGTCCATCTAGATAATTTTAGGAGCAGTCACCCTTCTCCCAACTCCCTGAGCAGAAGTCTCATCTCCTCAGTTTTTCATCCCATCTCTGCAGAGCCTAGTAGTTGTGTCTTAAGATCTATTATAAAATCAAAAGAAAAGAGGCAACAACTGTAGAAGGCTGGAAAGGGTGAAAAGAACTATAAAGGCCAACAAAACCCCTTATTTAGACATCCTACATGAAGACCGCTAGTGCCATAAGCTATCTGGCTGCCAAGCTCCCTGCCTGCTTGAGTGCTGACAGCCCTTCCATCCCTGGCAGTTCACAAGGTCGTGGTGCCTCCAGACACCTCATTCCACTTACCAGCCTGGTTTTCCTTAGCCCCATCAATTTCAGCTCTGTTCTTGCAGCCAGTAGCTCAAGAATGCGACAATTAAAGATTAATGTTATAAATGCATGGAAAGTTGAAAAATCCAGATTTTTTGAATGTCACACCAGACGTATTCATTTTTAAACCTTACCCTTGTGGTTTAAGACACCAGGCCAGGAGTGTCACTTTTCCCCAGCAGACTGCAAATGCTTTCTTCCTTTCAGCTGCCAGCTAGTTTTGTGGGCTTAGATACTTTTTTTTTATTATTTAATTATTCACTGTAACACATGAAACATTAAGCAGCTTCTTTCCATGAAGAAATGAGTGCTGCTTCCCAATGACAACATGTTAAGTATCCTTAATAGCAGGAATAAGGAAATGAGTTTCCTAGAACAAAGGGGAAAAGGGCAGGGAAAATGAGAGAAGCTCCAAGCAGCCAGAATTTACTAACACAAAAAAACCTTAGACTTCCTTTCAAGTAAAAAAAAAAAAAAAGCTATGATCAGATAACCTGGAAAATAAGAGAAAAAAAAAAAAAAACAATAGACTTTTAAAGCATAAAAAGATATGTTTTCTGCTCTGATTTTTGGGCTGGAATTTTTTCTTCCTCAACNACCGGAAAATAAAAAAAAAAAAAAAAAAAACAATAGACTTTTAAAGCATAAAAAGATATGTTTTCTGCTCTGATTTTTGGGCTGGAATTTTTTCTTCCTCAACATTGATGGAGTTCAGTCAGTGTGGAAGAAGCCCAGGTTTCTATGTTAAGATATGTAACAGTTGTATTTTCTTAATGATACTAAACCTCTGATAGCTGTGAGAAATGTCTGTTCTTCCTAAGAACAGAAAGTTAAGGGCTGAAGTCATTAACAAAAGCCATTCCAAGCCACAATTTTTCCTGTAAATGCAGGACTGCATACACAATTTTCATTGTATGCTCTACACACTTAATGTCTTCTGCAACACCAGGAAGAGATGGTCTCATCAGGTGATGGAGCATCATGACCTCCTGACAGCATGCCGCACCACTGTATGATGGTATCTCACCATCAACTCAAGACAGGACAAACCTGGTGACCTTGTCACTGCCACTGGTTTTGATTAAACCCTTCACCACGTCCTTGAAAACCTGGCTAGGACTGTGTAGGCGAAAGGATTTTTTCCTGATTCTGGTGTTTGTTTGTTGGGTCACAGAGGTAAAATTATCTCTGTTTGATTATTTAAAGCTGTTGGCTGTGGAGATAATCTGTGCATTAGCAGCTGTACGGTGGGTGGTTTGCAGTTCTGAGTCTGCAGTTGGAAGCAAAAAAGTCATTTTGCACAGCACTTTAAAACAGAGCACAGAGGACAAAAGCTCCATCACAGCCCCATGCAGAAGTTGTTTTCCGCCACATGAAACCCTCTTATTTGGTGGCCAGTTGGAGGGTAAGTCCCCAGCCTTGTCTTCCCATGTCTACACCCAGGGCCAAGGAAGACCCCAAGCAAACACCCGGTGAAGCCTTAACTTCTGCAATTGCGACATTTTTCCCTTTATGCCTTCCCCCAAGGAGACTGATTACCAGAAGCACGGTTTAAAACAGTAGGTGCCAGCAACTTGGTTTAAGAGCCGCAAAGTTGCTATCATGAAGCTAAATCCCATCAGCCTTGAGGGGAAAGAGGGCTCTGATCTCCCACTGGGCATGACTTCTCTGGAAGGTGGAACAATGCGCCTGCTCACTACGGATAAATATTTAGAGTACAAACACTGCTGGAAACTGCTCTCTATCTAAACTCTCAATCTGCTAATTCACCAAACAGAAACTCCTTGCCCACTTGCGTCTGTAGGAGAGCCACACCAAGCCACCCCTTCCCAAGCCAGGACCACTTTGCTGTGGGGATTTGCAATTTTTCTGCTCCTACCTTCACTCTGACTGCGGCAGCTGAGGAGCATCAGTCCTGGCCCAGAGGGCTGGGAGCTGGGGTGGGGTCAGTGCCGGGCAGATTTCAGGCTGGAAGGTTTATAAAGAACAGACATCAAGACCAAAGAGCAGGAAGCTGGTAGAAGATAGCCAGGGATGCGAAACACCTCAGGGACAGGAGTGACAAGAAGCAGAGATGCATACGTTTCTTATGAAAAATCTGCATCTGCAGAGATGCATACGTTTCTTATGAAAAATCTTCATCTGAAAGGAGAGGGGAGCATCCTCACACGCAGCAGACCTGCCCCGTGCTCTCTCTTCCCTTCTGTGTGGCCTGAGATGGAGCAGAGACATGCAGGTTATGTTACAGTTCAAAATGTCATATACAGGGATTTTTTTGGTTGTCTGGGTGTTTGGTTTTGAACAGTTTTGCCACCATGACAAGTGCAAGTGCCTTAACATGGTGCACAGCTGCCCACACACCGGCAACATCCACACAGCCACAACATCACAGAAGATCTGTAGGCACAATTGCAAATATCTGGAACACATTAAAAAATTAGAATATATAGTTCCCTCAGCAGCTGTACTACTTTTCTCACGGTCTTTACTAATTAACATACATTGAGGACGTACCAACAATTGCAGACCCAAGGTCGTGTTTAGCTTCCTTCTTAAACAAGGCACAGAATATCTTCTGTGCTGACAACGCTGCAGTCTCAAGTGTCACGGAGCTAAAACTTCAAAGAGTTTCTTTGCTGTAAAGCCCTCTTTTTATTTTTTTTTTATTTTTTTTTTTTTTTTTAACCACAAAAATAAACAGAATATGACATCTTTGTGGAGTGATGCACTTGACCACTTCTCTTGTTTCCCAGCCCCACCAAGGCAAATCCATCCTGGCTTTGGGAGCACAAACCTGAGTGATTTCTCGCCCCAGCTCTCTCCCTCCCCCCTCATGAAAATGAGTTATCTGTTGGCTGCCTTCCTCAATTTGCATTTCTCAGAGTCATAATTCACATTATAAAATACACAGGGATGAATACACTTAAGTTTTGCTCCCAAAGGCAAGCATTAAAATCCACTTTGAGGCACTCCCAACATTCCTGCTGCCGTCTTCTCCACTCTTTAAAAGCCATCTCCACTCTGCCACCGGCTTTTATATCTTTCAGTAAATCACTTAAGACAGCTTTCTCTGCTCATTACCTTAAAGAGTTAAAGGTTACATGATCTGCATTGTCTCAGGATGAGAAAAGAGACCGACATGGGGGAATGTTTTATTTACGCTTTAAAGTTGGATGTAAAAACATTTATAAATGGATTAATTTTAATTAGTGTCCTCGTTTTCTTGGCGGTGGGGAGGAGGGGGGGGGAACCCTAATGGGGGGGGAACAAAAACCTAAAAAGCATGCCTTAAAATTAATGCACTGCTACCCTGCATATTAACAACTATGTCAAGTCTTTGTTTCTTTTAAAGCCCCTTTGTTGCTTAGAGTTTTTTATTATATCTCGAAAGCAGCCCCTGGCTAGATCTTTTCAGAAACTGTGCTGGAATGAAGCATGGGACAAACATTTTTCTTGCTGTTTAATAAGGCTGCCCCAAAAGTGTTCTCCTACGACTTAACTGCCCCATGGCCTTTTTGCCCTATCTCGCAGAGAAGTGGAGGCAGGTCCTCACTCCAAACTCATTCCAAAGAAACTCTTTGCTGTTCAGTAAAAACAGGGACCAGCCCCAAACATTAAAAGCAGGGATCAGCCCCAAACTTGAAGTATTTGAATAACGGTTTTAACATTTTTCTCTCCTTGAACTGCTTCTCTAGTGGCTGCAGAAATGAAATTTCTCACATATGAAGAGCAGGCTCAGTACCTAGAAAGACTTTTAAAAGACCACATTTGATATTCAGCTATTTGCATTGTTTCTCATTGGGGCACACGGCAACAGTGGAATCACTAAAACACAGCAAGGACAAAAAATACCCATTTTGATTTTCTGGAGTTCAGTAGCCTGACCTTAGATATCTGAGTTTCTTCTGCTGATGCCTCAACCCCAGACAGAAGAGATACCAATCACTGGCCTTCATCCCCATCTCTGCACTGACTCGTGACAAACACAGAGAGCTGTCTGCCTCAGAAGCTGTACTTACAGAATAAACCGGGCAAGAAAATCTCAAAGCCATTTTCTATCACCAGGATCCCAAGAATCAGCCCCCTTACATACAAGTTTGCTTCCTGCCTTTTAGTATTTTTGACGTTTTAGGACCATCTCTGAAGACTCCCTCTCTCCCAAGCATAGGCTCCCATGAATAAGCTTTCATCTGAGCTGCCTCTCTCTGTATAAGGTCACTGAGATTCAGCCTTCTCCCTCCATCCACAGCACCAGCACCAGTCTTGTCCTTGTCTCCCACCTTGGTTACTACAGCCTCTTCCCTCCTCCAAGTCACTCTGACTTGCTTCCACTCTGTCCAGCACCACAACTGAAATAATATTTTTTTTAATATTAACATCTCACCATTCCTACTTTTTTCTTCTTAAACTCCTTGCTGAAAACATCTCCCAGTGTTGACTTTGAGATACATTTACACGGACTTTGACTTTACTCTGCATACAAGCCGGTCTTAGCCCCTCAACCACAGCAGCCCACATACCCCATTCCCCAGTTAAGCTCCTGTTACTCTTTCCTGTGCTGGAAAGCGCTGGAGAGGAGCTCCTTCCAAATGCTTCCACAGCCTTGATGCCCCATGTTCACCATGTGCTGCCTCTGCCCACAAGTGGAGGGGACTGACAAGACGCATGAATCATAGAATCCTCCAGGCCAGAAGGGACCTCCAAAGGCCATCTAGTCTGACCTCCCCGCAGTCGCAGGGACACCCCCAACTAGACCAGGTTGCCCAGGGCTTCATCAAGCCTCAACTTGAATCTCTCCAGGGAAGGGGCCTCAAGCGTCTCCCTGGGCAACCTGTTCCAGTGTTCCACCA
>VZRU01001967.1:87626-98110 GCA_013398155.1 Pedionomus torquatus
GGGGGGCAGCTGGCGCTCGAAGAGTTGCTCCAAATCTCCGGCCCCCCCGAGGAGCAGGCGTTGTTCTGTGCGGGTTTTTAATATTTTCGGGCACGTCGGGATTTTTTTTTAAGTCCTTTAAATATTTCCCTTGTATCGCTCTTATCTTCTGTTCTCACTCAGCAGGCAGTGCTAGTTCCAAAGGGGATTTAAATGAAGAGTGAATTACCTTTTTTTTTTTTCTTTAAAAAAAAAAAGGGGCTAGAAGAATCCTTTCTTAATTTTAAAAAATTTCATTTTTTACTATAAACTTGGGATTACTAAAATGAAAGTACGTCCTAAATTGTTTGGTTGCTTTTGCTGGTTCACTTTTCCTAGGCACTGCAAAAGGAAATGGTCAGCTGCTCTGTTTCTCTGTTTTCTTTCAAGCCACAGTACCTTCCTGACTCATGCCCCTGTACAAGGCTCAGGGAGTGCGTTTCCATCCAGTACTGCTGTTCTAAAATTAAATCTAATAAAAAAAAAATGAATTCGACCAAAGTGTCTCTAAAGTATTGCCTTTATTAAAGACTCTGTCAGGTAATCACGTTACAATTTGGCCCAGATGCTCTGCGGATCACTCCTTTGAAGATGATTGCTCATGACTGCAATGTCTGGGCTGATAACTAAATCAAGCCCAGCGTTTGAAGCGGAGGGTTGTCTAGAGGCACTTGTTGCTGTGGCAGGCTCTGCACGAGGTACCAGGCGGTGCCTTAGGACACTTCAGCAAGCAAAGGATGCTGTTACTTGAGCTGAATTGTTCTGTGAATGCAGAATACTTCCATTCAAACAAAATAGTATCACAGAGGGCACCCTCGACCACCCTCCGTGCAGAGAAGGGAGGTTTTCAGTGGTGTCAGCCAGGCCATAGCATGAAATGAGAGAAGGGGGAAAAAAACCACCAGCCCCTTCCACACTGCTGAGCTCTGGGGATGAAGCATGAAAAAATAGGTGAGGGATTCCTGACAGTGACCTTCTTTCAGTGAGGAAATCCCAGCCACATGGAGCAAGTAAAAACTGCTGGGACTGGCAGCAGAGCAGCTCCTAGCAAGCAGCACGTGGGGTTTTCCACCAGCGCTTTCAGCAAACACACCAACACCACAACGCAGGAGGACCATGTCCCACCATGTTTTATCCCCTGAGTCATCGTGCTGAAGTGCAATCCCAATAGGTGGTTCCCTGCATGGATGGGGTTAATCCAGCACCCAGTTCCACAAAATTTCAGTGTAAACAGATTATTTGGGGGTCTGTGAAGTTCTACCATCACCCAAGACACCACGTGGCTAACACCGCCCTGTGCCAGGTCACAGAATTTTGAGGCCCCTCCAAAAGCACTGCAACATCAGACTGATTCAGTCTCTGTCCATAATTTTTTTTACTCCCTTTCTTGCCTTTGGACAAAGTTCTGCCCATTATTTATCTGTGGGAGAATAGCCATGCTTGCAAATGATTCCTCCGCACTGCCAGGTAGCTCTCTGGAAACGGTGCTGTCTCACAACAGCGAGATGGATGATGAGGTGAAGCCAGAGGAACTCAGAGAATTATTCCCTTTGACTCCCAAGTTCAAAAATGTGATTATGCCCCAGCAGGACATGAAAAATCCCCAGAGATCCCACAGCACCTTGGATTAGCAGCCCAGAATGCTGAGCCCTTATTTCAGAGCACGACTGTCCCCTGTGATCAATTCTGGCAGGAAATAATAGCCGATAGCCATGCAAATGTGAGGATTAACTTAAGCAGCAGCAGCAGCATATGGATCAGAATCACCAAAACATACATGCACTAACTTCCAGTTATTTGTTATCTTCATTTTTGAAGGTCAGCAGTCCGACCTATTTGTATGTCTTAGTGCTAAGACAAGGGAGCAGATTATGTCTGAACCCCTTCTCATTCAAATCAGAGCAATTTTATTCATTTCTGGGTTTGCACCAATGTAGAAATGGCATGAAAGGGGACTTTGCTTTATCTTTCCTATCCTCTCCACATAGCAGTATCATTTAAATCTCCCTAAAGTCAGTCATACGCGTTTCCCCCACGTTCTGCATCAGTTGTAAGATAATGATATAAAGCACTGAATGTTTGGTGTTCCTGCCGCAGACCATTTGGCTGCTGGCAGGATTAAACCATGGAAGCAAAACTGATGCTCATAAACAATGCCTTTTGCTAAGTACTTCCATAGGCAGCAGTTGGCATTCAATTTTGTAATGTAAATCGATCATTGCTTATATCTTCTGATAACCAGGCCAAAAGGTAGAAAAGGCACTGTGCTATATGTGTGTTGGGTTTATTCTGCAGATCTCTATGGAAAGGTCAACTTTATCTACAACTGGAATCAGTAATTCTGGAGGCTGCCAGCAATATTTCACATTCTCCTCTTACACATCTGAGAAATATTATTTTTCTGCTGCTCTTCCTGAAGGTTATGCACCTCTTCTGCAACATGAGCATCAAAATCCTAATTACATGTGGTTTCCTGAGTATGGATCTCCCAACATTGATATATAGGATTTGCAGTACTTGTATTTTGCAACCTGGTCAAATGTCAACAGCATCAGTAGCATTCTGTGTTTTTCTCAGACAGCAGCTCAGTAGAGATTAAGTATATCCCTAAGTGTTTTCCACACTTCACCTCCCAGAGAGTGCCCAAAACCTCATCTTATTTTGCTTTAGATAAGGGGAGGATGCTGAAAGTAAAACAGTTATCTGGACCCTGGAGGAGCCTGGGTGAGGAGCTGGAGCCCAAGGAAAAGGAAGGAAACCAGAAAGCAGGGAGAAAGATCAGATTAAGCCAATGGTGCAATATTCAGCTTTTAGGATTGAAACACTTCTCAGATCATATAACCTCACGTAGCTGTATCAGTGGGACCAAATTTCAGCAGCATATTTTCAGAAACCTGGCATATTTTCAGAGTTGCTACACAGCAGATTTTAGTCACCCTAACAACATTTTATCCCAATGCCAGCTCCAGCAATCTGTAATTTTGTCACATTTTCAAGTGCAAGCAGGATTTTCTGCCCTGACCCATGCCACCCTGACAGTGTCCATCTTGTGCTGCGCTCTGGGGGTGGCTGGACAACATCCAGCCATCCAGGCAGATCTGCTGAGCTATCACCTGCCCTCAGCTCTCCCTGAAATCCCCCAGTGTGGGTGTTTACATTATTCTGAAGTCTTTCTGTAGCTGATTTGATGCCACTTGAGTCTAGTTTAGTGGCCTGGGGACAGGCTGTCAGTGGGTAGGGCAGAAATTGCAAATGAAAAAGCACATCATCTTCGTATCCAGGTGGGATATGTGTAACGCTGCCACCAATGGTACTACAAAGTGCCCAGATATTGCCTAAGTATCTGGAGGTGATAAACCTGAATTTTGACTTTCCCCCAGCACCTTCCAAAATTCAGGCTGAGATCTAAAAAACACAGTATTGACTCTTGTCATGTTGTGAGCTCCACTAAGGAAGATTTGTGTTTTCCTGTGCTTATGAAACAAAACTGGGACCCTTCATCTTCAATATTATTCCTCTCTCTTCTCATCTCTGCCCTTTACACCGGCTCTCCATGTACATAGCTGGTATAAAATAGACCAAGGACAAGCCACCACTGGCTGTGCTATTACAATTTCCATTCACAGGGAGACTAAAATGAACTGTCCCGTTGATTTCCTTATCTATGCTGAAAAATTAACCAGCATGATTACGGTAATAACCTGGAGTTATCTTTGTCCTCAGGTGGGCACAGTGTTCCAATTTTGCTTGGAAATAATTACTTCAAAAGCAGAGCAATTTCTGCAGGACTTGTGTCTCGCTCTGGAAGAGCATGTCCGTGCCGTTTCCACTGCAGCAGCAGTGACAGTGATTTGCTTTGCATAAGCAAAGCCCAGGAGAGGGAACACATTACATATGTCTCCTCCATAACACGCTGCAGTAAATATGAGACTAAACAGTCTGAATAAGAGAAATCCTGGAAGTCAGATGGAGCCAGGCACAGAGAGCGAACGGTCACGGCAGGCTCAGAGCCACAGTCACCATTTGGCTCTGCACAGCCTTGTATCATCTGTATTAATAACAACACTGCACTTTGTCCCAGCTCCAATTTGGATCGCCAGCTACAAATAGGGACCACAAGAACAAAACAAAACCAAGAAAAAAGGTGCTGATCCAATACTTTTTTACTGCCCTTTGAAACCTACTACATCTTTACAACAAGAGGGAAAAGATAAGCTAATCACTGTGAATCCGTCAGCAGGAATTTCTCTCTGCTCGTGTCTTTCCGCCTGTATTTTCATAGACCAACTGCAAGCTGGACTAGGATGTAAAGTTCCCCAGATGCAATGAGTTTCCCCCAGAGCACAGAAGTGGGCAACCCCAAAAGTTTAAATGAGCACACAAATCACAAATTTTAAATTCACACAAATTTCTAAAAATCAAAAGCATAGCGACCTCCAACATACTGGGGGCTAAAGGCAGAGAGTAAAAATGACGTTATCAATAAGACCTAACTTTAAAGTTAGATACATTTATTATAAATTGTTTGTGGCTACCACCCATTAAATTATTAATTTGCTGAAAAAGTCTAAGGTATGTGCTCTATATAAATACTATAACAATCAAAAAAAAAAAAAAGTCAATAGAAAGGGTGACAGTGCCTTGTTTTCAAACACTCAGCTACAAATCTTCATAGAAGCATTCGTTTTTCCAAAATCCTGAGGGCAAAACCCTCCCTAAGATAATTTTGCAATATATAAAAGATACAGTTGTCTAAAGACTGTCTTCCATATAATTCCAAGATCAACACTTGCTTTGATTTCAGTGGTATAAGATATCAGAAATCAAATTCATCCGTTGGATGAAATTGACTGTAGATAGAATATTTGCAGAAATCAAAGAAGCAAATATAAAAAGTCTAATGTTTAAAAAAGAAAAAAAAAACAAACAGGTCCTAAAGGCTATCCTGGAGATTCTCAGCAAGAAGATTCTTTGCTGATTTCTTTAACAAATTAGTCGTCTTCCTCTTTATTATTGTGCAGTTGTTACCAAACCTGCTCTGATGCTGTGTTTATTTTTCTTTGAAGTAATAAAGTTCAGATTTCCTTGTTTTCTGTTATTATTATTAGGTGATCGACTCTTCATTCTTCCCTTTGCCTACAGCAGTGCTTCTATGTGTTCCTGGATTTGTCGTATTTCCTTGTTAAACACATGGGCACATACAGGGTCATTTATTGTTTCAAAGTGTCTCCTTCCATTTGAACATCATCTTCAACAAAAAATCTGTATCTGCATGCACCTTTTGGAGAAACCAGACTATTTTATCCATGAAAGTTATTGAGTATGTGCTGTCTTCAAAACAAAAATAAAAAACGTAAGAAAAAGCACTCATGACACCCTTTCTTGCATGGAGCTGGCGCCGAGGAGTTATAAAATAATGTGTGATAGATACCATGTCCTGCTTAAGCATTAAGCGTTGCCAAAGCAGTCCACCACCAGGGGAACGTCCACAACTTCAACGCACGAATATCAGAGTCAGTGCCTAATCAAGTACATTAATCAATGCCTGTGCAAAGAGAAGTGTTTTAAGAGAGTGGCCGAATTTTGGAGAAGCTCTGCCCCACATCTAGACAGTGCTGCCCTGTTCCTAGGTCCTGCCACAGCTCCTGCTTTCCCCAAGATGGCCACGTTCACAGTCCACCAGAACCAAGGGATTGGCCCGGTTTCATAGCACAAACCACCAGCCTGATGTCTTCTCCTCACAGGAGCGGGAAGCACTTGATGCCTACAAAGCCCGTAAACAGTGTACTCATTGTTCAATAAAATACTCGTCGCACATGTTAATCATTATAATCTTTTGCAGTCAGATAGTACCATTCATCTGATGAGCTCAGGCTACAAATTTAGCTTGAATTTGGTCTGGCGTCTGCCTCCAAGTATGCTTTGATTTGAAAATTATGTTAAAACTCTGCCTGGAATTGTTTCTGTGTGTGCATTTGGGTCTGTGTGTGCCGGCACACATGAGCAGATATTCCTAATATTTCAGTACGGTTTGAATGAGCA
The DNA here is from genome assembly GCA_013398155.1 of Pedionomus torquatus. NCBI lineage: Eukaryota > Metazoa > Chordata > Aves > Charadriiformes > Pedionomidae > Pedionomus > Pedionomus torquatus. Next base: position 93,687 of record VZRU01001967.1, read on the forward strand.
CTGAGCACCACAGCCCATCTGCCAGTAACTGTATTTCCAAACTTGGAAAAAATTAAAAAAAAAAAAAAANACTTTGGAAAAAATAAAAAAAAAAAAAAAAAAAAAGAAAGGAAGAGATATTTTAATCCTTTTGCTCATAATAGCAGTGATTTCTCTGGAAATTCAAGCAGCTCTGAAAGGGGTGTACCATTTTCAAAGGCAGCTCTCACTCAACAGGTCTTCAAATTCTCTGTAACACGATGTCTTAATATTCTACCATGTCAAGTAAGGACAAAAAAATACNGTCTGAATGTCTTTGTGGATCATGAAGGTCTCTGTGATATTGCTACAGAGACATGGCATTCAGGAGAGACTTCCTAGTTTAATCTGTTGGTTTTTTACCACTATGGTATGTGCAGTATCCTTTTCTTTGTTCCTAGAATTGTCCGGGTTTCTCCACAAATTATGTTTGTTAGACTTAGAAACTCATCATCATCATCTTAACCCACCGCTACCTGCTTGGGCTGTATTTTAGTATTTCTTTACCGCAGCCCCATTGCACAGACACAGCAGCTTTTTCTGAACACCTTTTCATTTAGGTTTTTGCACTGTAATAGTTCATTTTATATTTCTTGTACGTATTCATTTAAAAAAAAAAAAAAAAAAGGAGAGACAGAGAGAGAGAAATCCAAGGCTAACTATGTAAAAATTGGCTAATGGAAAAAGCTGCACTCTTGAATTTTTTTTGGCCTCAGAGCCTGTGATATGAAGTCTTGTGAAGCAGCAAAAGTCTCAGAAGTGCTCCCAGACCTGTCTTCAGTGGCCATTTCAAGCAACCAATATTTGGCTTCCTTTTTAAGTAAAGCATTCTGTTATTCAGCTTGAACTACCTGGGGTCTAGAATTCTGAAAAAGCTAATAAAAAGTTTTCTACACAGTTCTATTTTTGTATCGAACCCAAAGCACTGCAAGCCAGAGCTTCTATTTCAAATGAACATTCTTCTGTGTCATTGAGACACGGGTGCATTGTAACAAGCATAAGACATCCAAAGGACCAGTGAATCAAATAAATCATCAGAAATGCTGATAGAGAGGCAGAGACAAAGAGACAGACCTAGAAAATTAAACTGCTGCACTGCTCTTGAAGAATTGCAGTTTACAGCGATAAAAATGTCCTTGCAAATAACGTCACTGAAAACTTCCAAGAGCTGAAATGTCAAATACTAATGCAATTCTGCTAAATATCCCCCATATAAATCCCATTTCAGTGACATTAACGAGTCAGAAGGCAGAGAGTTGCCATCCAGAGAGCCGATCAGAGGAGGAATGGAGAAGTACGTGAAGAGAGGAGGATCCAGCTCAGGGCCAGAACTAGCAGCCCGTTACACTCTCCAGCCTGGTGAATTCGCACATGGAAGTGAGTCAGCGCAATAGCTGTTTACACTCCTATTTCTTTCCAAGAGAGGTAGATGAATGAGTCTTCTCCTTAGCATTAATCTGTCAGGTTTAATGGAAGTTAATTTGCTTGAAGCAAAGAAGTCCAAGTGCCATAAACACCATGAATATCAAAGGGGTCCAAGAGATGCTTGTGTTATACATGGGGCTGTTCTGTAGGCAGCCAAAGGCTTTTACCTCTAGGGTTTTTTTGTTTTTGTTTTTTTTTTCTTTTTTTGTAATATTTCATTGCTAATTTGCAGTTTGAATAGATACCCAGGGCCAAAGGGCTGCAGGAACATCCAAATGCAAAAACACCACTCCCTGCTGGCATTGCAGGAGAGGAAAAGGCAACACAGTCATATGGGCTCCCAGGCTATGTCTCATGTACCACTTTGCAAGCTGGGGATGGAGCAGAGCCACAGGAGCCACTTATCTCTTGCTTGGTTCCTGAGCTGGAGGCCAGCAGAGAAATGGTCCCCGCCAGGTCTGTATTGCAAGGGGCCAGATCTGCCTGGGACCATCTACAGGCTGGTGAAAGCGGGGTCTTGTGTGATAGCCTGAGTTCTGCAAAGTCTTTGTCCTGCAAACCAGACAGGTTCCTGCCTGCATGGAGACTTCTGGTCCATGTCTGGATACAAATACAACATTTAATGACGATATTTACTAAAGTATTTTTGAGGTCATAATTACAGGGTTGGTGAGAGGTTGTTGAACAAAATGTCATTTCTGATAGTGCCAGATTATTCTAGTAGACCCACTTCTGATGCCTTCCATTAATCACTTTAGTATTTCTCCCCTTAATGCTCCTTAACACAGAGCAATCTGCAAAGAGCCATAGTCCTTCTTCACGTCCCTTCTTACCCTGGCATACCTGGGGCATCTGTGTGGCTGTGGGTGCTGAGCACCCATCTCTGCCCAGTTTGTCTCATCCTTTCCCTGTAGAGTCACTCCTGCCTGTACCATCTGAACAGTGGTGGAGAAAGCACACATGGCCCCAAGACCATGATTCACCAACTTAGATCAACACAGATACGGTGATGAGGTCAGCTGGCTTACATTTGAATATCATACATGTGAATATTAACTTGCAAAGTTAGTAAGTTGAGTTGCAAACAACATCTGACTGGCAGAGTAAGAGGGCTTTTTATAGAATTGTTTAGGTTGGAAATTTATAGAATTGTTTAGGTTGGAAAAGATCTTTAATATCATCAAGTCCAGCTGTTAATCTAACACTGCCAAATCCATCGCTGATCTGTGTCCCTAAATGCCCCATTACACGCCTTTTAAATACCTCCAGGGATTGTGACTCTACCACTTCCCTGGGCAGCCTGTTCCAATGTTTGATAACCCTTTTGGTGAAGAAACTGTTCCTAAGACCAAATCTAAACCTCCCTGGGTACAGCTTAAGGCCATTTCCTTGTCCTATTGACTATTACTTGGGAGAAGGGACCAACCCCCACCTCGCTACAACCTCATTTCAGGTAGTTGCAGAGAGTGATGGGATGTCTGTCTTCTTTTCTCCAGGCTAAACATCCCCAGCTCCCTCAGCCACTCCTCAGAAGGCTTGTACTCCAGACCCCTTACCAGCTTCATTGCCCTTCTCTGGACCCACTCCAGCATCTCAGTGTCTTTCACAGCACTCAAGCTGTGGCCGCACCAGTGCCAAGTACTGCCACAACTACCCAGAGAGGCTGAAGAGGAGGAACCCGCATTTGGTCCACCTTTCTCCACATCTTAGCTCCCTGCTATGAAGAAAGCAAGCAGATACCATGGTGCTTCTCAGACAGACGACTTCAAGAGGAATTCACTGATAGACAGCCTAACTCTGCCCATCCTCCGTCTCTTCCAGCAGCGCTCCTGCCCTTGTCTCTTTGAGATGCTGCGGCTCTGTATAGAATAAGCGGCGACTGTGATACCCTGACAAAGGAGAGAGAACTAATGGGATATTTCTATTTCTGGAATTGCCCATTAGAGGAGCTATTCTGCGGTACACAGCATGCCAGCACACTTTAAAAAATAAATAGGAACAAGAGTATTAGCAGAGGAAGCATATGTGGCCCCAAGACCATGACTCATTGGGTTAAATCGACCAGCTGAGGTCAGTGCTTCTATTTATCAGCTTTTAGTTGCAAATAAGGCAATGGGGACAGTGATTCTATTACTTAAATTTTACATGCTGAGTAAAATACAGCAGTGATTAATGTCTGTCAGTAAGTCAGCTAGCTAGCTAGATGTGCTGCTTTTAGAATTTGGAAGCTATTTCAAGGTCAAGAGTTTTAGTTTTCTTCCTAAAGTGGGTTTTCAACTGGTAAAGTGGGCTTCCTACAGATTTCAGGGTCTGTATTTATAGGCAATAAAGGTATTTTTGTGCTCTCATCAGCATCCAAAACCAGACCTGAACTGCAGCTTGATAAGAAAAGCCCCACTAATTGCACTTCCTCAGTTACCTATTTCTACCATGAAAATATTGACTGTAAGCTGATGCCAAACATGAGGCTATTTTGACAAATACAGAAGACGTTTCTGTAAGTGGTGTTGGTTTTCCTTTCAGTGTCCCAAATTTTGTATACAAAACCTCCTCCTGCTCTTTTGTCAGTCTGTCCCCTGGCCATTTATACACCACCAGTGTGCAGGGATCTAGATGGTGCAGATGGGGTGCCCTCATCCTTGGTTTGCTGATGGGCTGCTGCATCAGGGCACGTTGAAGCTCGGGGTCAAATAGATGGGGGAGACTGATCTGCCTGAGTAAGGTCTGCTTCTGTTGCAAGGACATTGCATGCAGAACATTGCAATAGTTGCGAATAGTCTTACACTCTGCTGTCTTATATGTGAGCTATTACTATTTTCACTGTGAAATTATTCTAGTCTGGTTTTCACTCTCAATTTAAAAAAAAAAAATAATTAAAAAATCAGAGGTAGTGTTGGTGAGGGGAAGAGGTTTTTTTTTCTAGCAAACACCCAGAAGCCTGTAGATATGCCCAGATACAATGCATTTGTATGGGAGAGATA